>PVKS010004145.1:0-96265 GCA_004027875.1 Aplodontia rufa
GCACACACCTGGCCCAACCCCACACCCACACCATGGCATCCTTACGGGAAGTCGTAGGCCCAGAAGGCATTGTTTGAGTCCATGTTCCTTTCTCCTTGGGCGACATTTCCCAACTAGAAAAACGACTGGGCTCCTATGCTACTGACTCTACCACTTACCTCCAAGAATTCCAATGGGTCCTCCAGGCCTATAGCCTCACCTAACACCCTCCTCCCGGAGGAATGCAGGAGGGTCTGGGAATCACATTCTGAGTTTCTCAACCGGCTTACCAAAGCTCTCCAACAATATACCAACCTAGATCCTGAAACTCCTGAAGGCAGGCATGTCCTTATGACCTATTTCCTGTCTCAGAGCTACCCCGACATTAAAACCAAATTAAGGAACCTAGAGCAGGGACCCCCAACACCTCAGACCGAAATTCTGGCCATGGCTTTTAAAGTCTATAGCAATCAGGATGAGGAAGATGAATGCCGTAAATACCAGAGGTATAAAAAGGCGGAACACAGCAGATTCCAAATGCTTGCTCAGGAAAATTGGGACGACATTAGCAGAAAGTTGAAATTATATCCTTATTTCTCACCTTGCACAAACATCAAATAAAAATAAATCAAGGAACTAAGAATTAAATCAGATACCATATCACTGATAGAAGATAAATGAGGACCAACACCCCAGCATTTGGAAGTAGTCAAATCTGTGTCAACAAGACTCCCAAAGCAAATGAATTAAAGTAAAAAATCAATGAGTTGGATGCCATTTAACTAAAAGGCTTTTGCTCAGTCATGGAATTGATCAAAATTCTCAAGAGACACCCTACAGAATGGGAAACAATCATGAACTGTGATACCTCCAAAATGAGACTAATATGAAAAATTTACAAAGAACTCAGAAAACTTAATAACAAAATCACAAACAATCCAATCAATAAATGGGCCAGAGAGCTAAACAGAAACTTCTCAACAGTGGAAATTGAGCAAGTCAATGAATATATGAGAAAGTGTTCTAAATCACTATCAGAGAAATGCAAATCAAAACTGCATTAAGATTTCACCTCCCTCCAGTCAGATTGGCCAAATTTAATATAAACAATAACATCCTGGAGGTGTTGTGGGGAGATAGGAACTCTAACAAACTGTTAGTGGAAGTGCAGACTGGTACAGTGCTCTGGAAACAATGTGGAGAATCCTCAAAAAATTAGGGATGGATCCACAGTACAACTGAGCTATCCCTGTTCTTTGTATTTCCCCAGAGGAGTTAGAATCAGTATATTACAGTGATACAGCAAATCTATGACACAGAGATCAATTTACAATTGCTAAATGAAGGAACCAAGCCAGATTTCCCTCACTGGATGAAGGGATCCAAAAGCTGTGGTATATATGCACAATGGAATTGTCAGCAATTAAAAACAATATTTCAGCTCAAGGATTGAATGTTTTCCTTCATTTGTGGAAGCTGGAGCAAAATCCAGACTTGGATGAAAGATTGTCATACTAATGCATTAGACCCAGCAAAGGTGTAGCAACATATAATCTTGGGTGATCATAAATATTTGGGGTGAGGGAAGGGAGATAGTTGGAAGAAAGGGAAGAGAGAGGGAGGACAGAGAGGGATCTAGGGAGACAATCAACAATGCAGCATACTCTTAACCTCCATGAGAATCCAAATAATACTTATGCAATCATTTAATTGTAGAAAATTCACAATTTAAGCATTTATATCACTTGTAGGGGCAAAATATAGAAGAATCAATGGAATGGAGTGTGCACAATGTGGAGATAATTCTTAGTTAAGAACAAATGCTTGTCATATTGTTACTTTGCATGCATTTATGATTGTATAATAACTCTATTCCTTAATAAAAATTTAAAAAACCAATTGCTTTCATAATGTTCTAGGAATTTTGATATTTTTTTCTCTACTCTTATTTGTTTCTGATTTTTTATTTGTCCTTATTTTTAATGATTCAGTCTACATTCAGAAGTATATCATTTAATCCCCATGTTTTAAAATGTTTTTTTAATTTTGTTACTGATTTCTAATTTTAGTCCATTATGATCTTATAGGATGCTACAAATTATTTTTATTTTTATTTTAGATTTTCTAAGTATATTTTGTATCCCAAAATATGATCTAATTTAGAGAAACATTCATTGTTTGTCAATGGATAAAACACTACATGGATATTAGCTAGACCCATTTGATTGACCCTAATTTTTAGTTGTAAGTGTTTTGAAATCACTTGGTATTGTTGCATTGTGGTCTATTTGAATTTTTGCATTGAGAAGGGTTTGTATCATCTCAACATATGCACAAAAACATTCAACAAAATCCCACACACATTCAAATTAAAAATACTGAAGAAACAGGGATAGAAGAAACTTGCCCCAACATTGTAAAGGTTACATATGACAAATCTAAGACTAACATCATACTGAACAGAATTTCTTACCAGGAGAACTGGTAGAATTTACTGTAAAAATAGGAACAAAGATGTCTACTCTCACAAGTCCTATTGAACATAGTTCTTGAAATTCTAGCCAATTCTTGAGAAATTGGGAAAGTGAAGGAAACTAAAGTAGTACATACAGGAAAATAAGGAGTCAAATTATCTGCTTGTTGATGACATGATCCTGTATCTAAAATACCCAAAACATGCTACCAGAAGACTTCTATAATTGATAAACATATTTAATAAAATAGTAGATTACAAGATCAACATATGTACATCAATCACTTTCCTATACTCCAATAAGGAATATGGTGAGAAAGAACTCAAGGAAAACTATCCTGTTCACAATAGCATAGAAAAACATAAAATTCTTGGGAATAAATCTAACCAAGGAGATGAAAGAACTCTACATTGAAAACTATAGAACACTAAAAAAAGAATTTGAAGAAAACCTTAGAACATGGAATGACCTCTATTGTTTTTGGATAGGAAGAATTAATATTCCCTGTTCTTCTGACAAGAGATTAATACCAAAAGCTCTATACAGATTCAATGCCATCACCATCAAAATACCAATGATATTGTTTACAAAAATAGAATGAAACAGTACTAAAATTAATTTGGAAAAATCAAAGACACAGATTTTCCAAAGCAATAATAAGAAGAATAAGAAGATGCTGGGAGCATCACAATTCCAATGTGAAATTATACTACAGTAACAAAAAACAACATGGCATTGGAATCGAAATAGACACAAAGATCAATGGAATAAAATAGACGACAGAGACAAACCTACGTAAATACAGACAACTGATAGTAGACGCAGTTTCTAAAAATATTGAGAAACGGTAGACTTCTTAACAAATGATACTGGGAAAAGTGGATATCCATATGCAGAAGAATGATATTAGATCCCTTTCTTTCACCTTGTACCAAAGTCAACTCAAATTGGATCAAAAGACCTAGATATTAGACCATAAACTTGACAACTGATAGAAGAAAGCAAACATCAATGCTTCAATTTACAACTTCTTGACAATTTTATACCAATTTTCTTAACAATACCTCTAAATTGCAAAAATTAAAACCAAGACTTAATTAATGGGATATCATCAAATTTTAAAACTTCTGGACACCAAAGGAAACAAAGCATTTAGAAAAGACTATTGAATTAGAAAAGATATTGGCCAGCTACTCTTCTGATAGGGAATTATTGTTCAGAATATACAAAGAACTAAAAATCTTAATCATAAAAATAAAATGACACATTCAATAAATGATCAAAAAACTAGATAGACATTTCACAATAAAAGAAATGTGAATGACCAGCAAATATATCAAATAATGGTCACAATTACTATCAATCAGGGGAATGCAAATCAAAATTGTGTTGAGATTTTTTTCTTGTTCCAGGTAGAACTGCAATCACCAAGGACACAAATAATAATAATAATAATGACATAATAATAATAAACTCAGGCAAGTATACGGAGGAAAAAGTATATTCATACATTGTTAGTGGGACTACAAATTACTACGTCCTCATTGGAAAGCAGCTTGGACATTTTTCAAAACTAGGAATGGAACCACCATATGACCCAGCTAGCAACACATTTCACAATAGCCAAGTTATGGAAACAGTTTAGGTGCCTGTGAACAGATAAATGGATAAAGAAAATGTGGTATATATACAAAATGGAATTTTACCCAGTCCATAAAGAAAAAAGAAACTATTGCATTTGCTGGTAAATGGATAAACTAGAGTATCATGCTAAGGTAAATAAGCCAGACTCAGAAAACTAAGGGTCAAATATTTTCTCTCACACGTGTAGGTTAGACAAAAATAAATGGAAAATGTGGAGTGTGTGAAAATTCCACGACTTTAGAAGAAAGGTGAGTGAAGTAGAAAAAGTGATAGAGAGGGGATGGAGGAGGGACAGGAAAAGGAAGGAACGGTATAATTCAATTGACCAAATTATGTAAGGCACATATATGAATATACCACAGTAATTTCAACCTTTATGTATATCTATACATAAACAATATAAAAAACAACAATTAGTAAATAGAAGCAAAACCAATAGAGTAATGGAAATGGAACATCAGAAGGAGGATGAAATGAAAAGAGTAAGCCCTGGGAATTGAAGTGGAGCAAATTCTATTCTATGCTTGCATGCATAATTATGTCAAAATTAATCCCAATTCTATGTATAACTATAATGCATTAATAAAAAACATAAAAACTTCACTATACCAACGGCAAGTCTTATTACTTATAATAGTGTGAATTTATACAATAAAAGACATTATTTAAAGGAAAAAGAATAGAGATCTAGAAATAAATTCAATTATGTATGACTATGTCCTTATGAGCTAGGTCACACCCTGGATCATTGGAGAAAAATAGATCATTTATTCATTAAGTGATTTTGATACAGTTGTATTCATATTTTAAAAACTAACATTGAGTATTTATACCATACAGAAAATTATTTTCATTGAATTGAAAATCTATATGCTAAAATATACTTTTAAACATTTTGTAGAAAATGAAATAGTTTGGGGCACACAGCAATTTCTTTTCTTTTCTTTTTTTCTTTTTAAAGAGAGAAAGACAGTGAGAAATATAAAGAGACAAAGAGACTCAATTTTTATTGAGTTTTTTTTCATGGCTTTCATTGCTTTGACACATGGTTGTGTACATAGGTGCTGGGGTTTGAACCCACGTACTTATGCATGCCGGGCAAGTGCCGTAACTTCCAAGTCACCGCTCCTGGCCCCAGTGCAATTTCTTAAACTAGATGGAAAAATGCACACAATTTAAGTTCAGAGAAGAAAATGCTAGTAAAATAAAAATAATCTGCATAACTAAAAACAACATAAAATGTGACATTGACTACATTTTCTTTGGAGTTTACATCAGACAAAATTTTTACTACCAAAAATACTTGAAGATCAACTAAATACTTATGCATTAAGCAACTGACAATTGAATAGAATGGAAAAAGTAAAGATGGTTGAAGGCTATAAATCAAAGACAAATGAAAATTTAAAAGACACTTGGTTTTCCAGAGCCATGAAAATTAAAATATTAATGCAATATCATTTCAAAATCATCTGTTCTCAAAATGTTAATGTGCATTAATACTAAGTTGGTTTGTTGGTGAGGAAAAAAATCTATTCATATATGTCCATGGTAGTGGTGTATAACCTCTTTGGGAATCCTTCAGCAATATTAGCCAGATCTGAAGACACGGGGATTCAAGGTTGGGGACTTGTACAGATATTCTCATGAAGGTACATGAAGGAGTTTACCAGAACACTTAATAAAAGAAAACACTGCAAAATTCTTAAGATCTCATGAAGAAAAACCAACAGAGTAGAGGAAATGGAATTCTCTGTAGCAGTTAAATATATTTATCATGTCAATTTTTTTCATAAGCATGATGTGCTTTCAAAGGGAGCTACATAATTATACATTTAGCATGATTCTATTTAAAGTACTAATATTTGATTTGGCTGATTTTTACCTATGCAGATGATCTTTATATTCTTCTCATTATTGTTACTGTTCTCCTATTTTTAGTATGTCTAAGTGACATTACACATTTTCTTGTTAATATAGTTACTCTAAATTTTTATATAAATATTCTTTCTCATTCCTCCATCTACTTTCTAGCAAAAGTATGCTCCCTCTATACACACAAAAAAAGATGTGCACTTTTTTTGTCACCATTTATAAGCCACCATAATTGACCTTGGACTTAAAGTATGAGCTATTGGAATTATTTGCATGATCAACCAAGATAACATTGATAATGATAAATACAGCTGTATGTGAATGAAACCATCATTCTAATGTCAGTGCCATCCTTCAGTTGTTTGTTTTTTTTAAAGAGAGAGGGACAGTGAGAGAAAGAGTAAGAGAAAGGGAGAATCAATTTTATTTAGTTTTCATGTGACCCTTGTTGCTCCAACATTTCTTGTGTACATGGTGCTGGGTTTTGAACGCACGTCCTCCAACATGCCAGGCAAGTGCTGTAACTGCTAAGCTACTGCTCCAGCCCCACAAATCTTCAGTATTAAGAACGGTGTTGTAAACTATCTGTCATGAATGAATAGGTAATGAGCAATTATCTAAATTTAGGTCAGCTCTAGGTGTTTAATACCATAAGTCAGATTTAATTTCCCCCATACAATTTTATTGTTTATAAAATAGTACATAATAAAACATTCAAACAATTTATTTAATATTTTCAGTCTGGCATCCAAGGCTTCTACAGCCTGATGAATCTCACTCTGAAGAATTATTCCACTACTCATATGTGTCCTGGAATGATGAGGAGCTGACCTTAAGCTATACTCTATGTAAACTAAAGAAGTTATTAAAACTCTGTGAGCTTTGTTTAATCTCATCTTTATATTGTGTTTCTCATGGATGTGAAAAGATAGCTGAAATGGAATTCTTGAAAATGCAAAACCATTTTTATTCCACTAATGGTATTTCAGTCTGGGCTAATTAAAGAAAATAAAAGCTACCTTAAATAATTATAAGAAAAGAAATACTAGGATCAACACTGATGGAGAAGCTGTGAATACAGAAGACAGTGCAGAGGCCCAGAGATTTTCAACAGCATGGATTCAATGTCAACTCCACAGGTTGGGGAACAAGGGACTGGAGAGATACTATTGGAGTATAGGACCTAGGTCTCTGAGGAAAGAACAGATCAAATGCAGGGCCCACCTGGATATAAGGGGAGATGGAGCATTGTTGAGGTGCCACCCATGACCCAGAGGGTAAAGGATAAATACCTACATTTTTCCCTGTCTCACACTTTTCAGCCTCCAATCTGTCTTATGTAGTTCCAAAACCAACAGAAAGCCAGATAAGACAGTGGCTTTAGAAGTAGAACCAGAAGGGGAAAGTGCCCCTTCTCATAGCAGCTCACCTGGGAAAGGATAAGTGGACATGAAGACACACAATAATAAAATATACACTGGATTATGGACTGAGTTTACTGCTGTAAAGAGCTAGAAGGCAAATAACCTATTAGACAAATAAAATAATTCATCAGCATACCTCTTTTTATTTCACATTACTTTATTGCACATTGCAGATGTTGCTTCCTTTACAAATTGAAGTGGATTGTGTATTGGCATAATTTTTTCAGCTACTCAGACCATTGTTAACATTTTTTATCAAGTAATTAATTTTAAATAAAGATGAATGCATAAAATTTTTGCATACTTAATAGACTATGGTACAGTATAAATATAAATTCTATGTGCATCTGTTGCTTGATTTATTGCCATATTTACTTTATTACAATAGTCTGGACCAAAGATGAATTATCTCTGTGGTATGCCTATATTACCTTGCCTAAAATCTGAACTTCATGAAAATAAAGAAGATGAATACAATAATGGAAATATAAAATAAAGAACTCATAAAAATATTTATAGAAATATCATAAATATCTATCTGTAAATAGAAGTTAAATATCCTCAAAACCAAACACATGAATACTCAAAATAGTAATTAAATATGAGAGACACATATTTCTAGGTAATACACTGACGTTAACTTCCTAACTAGAGAAATAAGAAGGGAACAATATACATTAAATATTTGATATTTTAATTAAAAGTATTTAAAATACTATGGAAAACTCAATACTACACTCAGTATAAAAATGAGACTAGAAGTTCTTTATAGGGCTGGAGTGGTGGCTCAGCAGTTTTGGCGCTTGCCTGGCAAGCACGAAGACCCAGTTTCAAACCCCAGCACCATGTACACAACTGAGTGCTGGAGCAACGAAGGCCATGTGAAAAACTAAAATAAAGTTTTTTCTCTCTTTCTCTGTCTCCCTCACTGTCCCTCTCTCTTAAAAAAAAAAAAAGTTCTCTATAATGTTGTTATCCAGCTGGAACACTGGTATTTTTCAATATGTATATGACATCTAGATGCAAATGTGAGAAAAATACAAAATTCACACATCAGTTGATAACTTGAATCAACTTTTATCCATTGATTATGAGAAATTTTACAAACATTCAATTTGCATAATTTTTACTCACTATGATGGTCCATTTTATAAACACATTAAAAGTGATGGATCTAGTCCAATACTGTTGGACATTTAAGTTTTTTCTAATTTATAAGTATTATAAGTAATATTAGGGTAGATTATTTATACAATAATGCTTAAAATATTAAAACAATTCTTTTCAAATAAACAAAATTTAACAGAAAAACAATATTTTTTCTTGGCAAATCTGAAGGAAAATTTCAATCATGTCATGGGTTAGTGAGTATTTTTCTTTTGAATAAAAATTTTATAATATATTTCAAAAATTTTAATCTACCTCTTGGAAGTGGAAATTTATTTTTAACTATCTTCAAAAAATTTTGATGTAAGTATGCAAAATTTACATTCACAAGCTTTCTTATTTCAGTAGTACATGAAATATAGAATTAAGATGTGATATTTATTAGAATACCATTAAAATGTTATTTCCATAAATTAGAGTTTAGAATTATTTAAAATAGTGACATAAATATATTTGTGTACTCTATATAGATTATGAACTACAATATGTGCATGTGAATGTCAACACATACTTGGGCATTTTAGTATGCATGTACGGTGTTGTGGACTTGTATAAGGGAACATTCTTTTGTCACTTTACTAACAGAATTATTTGTTTATTTCTTTAAATCTTTAGAACTTTTTTCTAATTATTTCATTATACCATAAATTATTTAAATCTTACTGGTGAAGACTGAGAAATCAAATAATAATCTAACAGCTAAAGTGTAATGAAGTCTTGAATCATCGAACAGTTAAGGGTAAGTATAAAGAATGACTAAGTGACAAGAAAAAAAATCACAAACTTTCACTTAGTGTTTGAGGCAGTATTTTTGAAATTGTTTGTTGTCAACCTATCCCTTATTTCTTCACTTTTTGGTAACTTTTGAGGGGAGCTATACTTGTGAGAATATTAGGAAAATAAAAGAAGACATTCTGAAATCTGTGTACATAGAAAAAAATCCAAAGCTTTGATCAAAGCTTAATTTATTTCCCTGCTTTCCCTCCATGTCACTACTAGGCTTCAATTTAAAAACATATGCTTAAAAGTAACTTGATTTCTTTGTATACATTTACATATTGGATGATTTTTAAATATTTGACACAAAAATAGCATATTGTTGATGATCAAATGAAGAATATTGAATGTATTATGCTTATTATCAAAAGCTTATATATAGGGCTGGAGTGGTAGCCTAGCTGTTATGGTACTTGCCTGGCATGTGCAATGACGTGGTTTTGAACCCCAGCACCACATACACAACAAAATGCCAAAGAAATGAAAGCCACATGAAAAACTAAATAAAATTGATTCTGTCCCTTACTCACTGTCTCACTGTCCCTATCTCATTAATAAAGAAAGCCTATATACAGGATACATACACTCACACACACACACACACACATGTAAATGTTTTTATATGTATCTCTTATAGAAGGGAAATAAAAAAGTGATACAATTGATTTTCCTTTGCCCACACTTTTATCTATTTCTTTTCTGAATCTGTTTTTATTAATGTTATGCCACTTTTTCTTCCTAAAAAGCTTTGAAACTTTCCATTTCTAAACAGGATCTACTTACCAAATTTTCAAAATCATTTCTGAACATTTTAGCTCTTAGTGATTTTTTTTTTTAGCTTTTTTTTATTAGATGGAAATAGAGATACAATTGAGGGGGAAACATTATCAAACATTCAAGAACCAATGTATATATACTTAGTTATCCTGGGCTAATGCCATATCATGGATTTCCATTTGGGTTGTTGCTTGTTTCCCCCAGAAGAACTCCTGAGTTAAATGGATATCTCATATAAGACGGAGATCTCCTTTTGAGATGATTCCCCCATATTCCCACCATCAGTCTCCTAGGATTCCTTCCCCACACCGCCCCCTCTCTAAGCCTTCAAGTGTCCTAGGGAGTTCTCTCCCTGTTACATTGAGAATCATACAATTTGAAGTTATTATTAGCTTAGTCGTCTAACATACTGCTTCCCCATGTATTCTAGCTTCCACAGATGAGAGATGCCATTCGGCTCTTGATGGGAATTGCGTTGCATCTGTATAGGGCTTTGGGTAGAATGGCCATTTTTATTATATTGATTCTGCCTAACCATGAGCATGGGATGTTTTTCCATCTACTCAGGTTTTCTGTAGTTTCTTTTTTTAGTGTTTGATAGTTTTCTTTGTAGAGGTCCTTAACATCCTTTGTAAGGTTAATGCCCAAGTATTTCATTTTTTTGGAGGAGATGGTGAATGGGAGATATTTCCTGATTTCTTCTTCTGCGTACTGTTGCTGGAGTAAAGGAAAGCTAGAGACTTACTGGAGTTGATCTTATAGCCAGCTACTTTGCTGAAATCATCTATAAGCCATAGGAGTTTTCTGGCCGATGTTATTGGGTCTTCTAGGTATAGAATCATGTCATTAGCGAAAAGAGATAACTTCCTCTTTTCCTATACGAATACCTTTGATTTCCTTGTCTTGCCTGATAGCTCTGGCAAGGGTTTCAAGGACTATATTGAACAAGAGTGGGGAAAGTGGACAACCTTGTCTTGTTCCTGAATTCAGTGGAAATACTTTCAGTTTCTCTCCATTGAGGACAGTGTTGGCTGTGGGTCTGTCATAAATGGATCTGACATAGTTAAAGTATCTTCCCTTGATCCCTATCTTTTCCAGAGTTTTGAGCATAAAGTGGTGTTGAATTTTATCAAATGCCTTCTCTGCGTCAATTGAGGTGATTATATGATTTTTGTTTTTAATTCTGTTTATGTGGTGGATTACATTTATTGATTTGGGTATGTTGAAACAGGCTTGCTTTCCTGGAATGAAGCCCACCTGAGCATAATGTATTATCTTTTTAATGTGTTTTTTCATCCTATTAGCTGAAATTTTATTAAGGATTGTTGCATCAATGTTCATCAGGGAAATTGGTCTGTAGTTTTCTTTCCTTGACATGTCTTTGTTGGGCTTTGGGATCTGTGTAATATTTGCTTCATAAAAAGTGTTTGGGAGTGATCCCCTTCTATTGATTTCCTGGAAGAGCTTGTAGAGGATCACTGTTAGTTCTGTGAAGGCTTGGTAGAATTCAGCCTATATCCATCTGGACCTGGGCTTTTCTTTTTTGGGAGAGCTTTGATTGCTGCTTCAATTTCGCTATCTGTGATAGGTTGGTTTAGGTTTTCAATGTCCTCCTGTGTTAAAGAGGGGATGTCGTGTGTGTCCAAGAACCTGTCCATGTCCTCCAGGTTATCAAACTTGGCAGAGTATAAATTTTCAAAATAGGTTCTGATAATCTTCTGGATCTTGGATGAGTCTGTGGTGATATCCCCATTTTCGTATTTGATTTTGTTGATTTGCTTCATTTCTTCCTTTTGGTGAGATTGTCAAGAGGTCTATCGATTTTGTTCACTCTTTCAAAGAACCAACTCTTAGTTTTCTTAATAGTTTGTATAGTTTTTTGTTCTCGATTTCATTGATTTCAGCTCTGATTTTGGTAATATCCTGTCTTCTGTTAGATTTGTAGTTGGACTGTTCTTCCTTTTGTAGTTGTTTGAGTTGAAGCATAAGGCTATTTATCTGATCTCTTTCTAGATTTTTGATGTATGCACTCAGTGCTATAAATCTTAGTGATCTTTATAGCACTATCTTACAGCACTTACTCTCCTGTACAATATTACTTACAATTTTGTATGTATGTGTTTATGCAGGCCTACATATAATTCCCCAATACATCCCATAACAAAGAAAAATATAATGTAAGAGTGAATCAGCTCTCAAACAGTAACATGCCGTAGTTTGAAAGGTCTGTTGCTCATTTGAAGTGTGGAAATCCAAATACAGCATATGAAAGTTACCTGTTATATGTATAGTTGTAAAACAGAGACTTATGGGGGAAGCTGAATCCAAAACAAGTTTGTTAAGATTTTTATGCTCTAATATCTAATAAATTAATTCACTTAAAATGAAGTTGATCTTCAATTTTAGTATAGCGAAATGAGAAGAAATCACTTTAAGGTAGCTATGAATTGCAGAAATGTGGGTTACACTTTTTTTCACATGATTCACAAAGCTCATTGTGATTTCACTAAAAAGTAAAACTTTCATAGGAGATGTACCAATCATTTTAAATAAGTTTTCATCATTCAGGGATTGATTTGTAGCTAGTTGTCCTCCCCCCGCCCTTTTTTTTCTTCTATGCACAGTCAACTTAAAATAGAAACTGAAAAGACAGAAAGTATAATGAATTCAAGTACATGTCAAATCTACAATTTCTACATAAAAAATAATGAAAACAATGCAAGACACTTCAAATCTTATTTCCTCCAGAAGCAGAGTATAATCAGAGTGTAATGAGCATTGAAATTAATAAATTAAAAATAAATGTCCATAAGAGAAAATGCATTTCAATCAGACAGTAATTATGTTTTCAACATTGTAAATTAATTCCGCAAATGAATATCTTTCAGCGTACCCAATCTATCATCCATTTCATCTTTTTATTTAAAGCTCAGAGTTTCTAACTTGACTAAACCATCACATTATAAAAAATAAAATAAGAAGTGTTCATTAATATACTCTCTAATATTCTATCAACTCTCGAAACTTCTTGCAGATTTTAAATGCTGAAAGTTGTACTGCACACTTTTCCTACTAATGGTGACACAGAAGCAAATAGAGCACTTATAGTTTTAGATAGAAAAACTGTAAGGATGTTATTTTCTATATATTGAGAATTACTTAATGACAAGGTGAATACATATTACATTGTTAAATAAATTAAACTATAAATTTCTTTTAGAAGACATTATGTGCAAGGGATAATTGCTTGGGTCTGAATTCACATTTAGAATCATGGGTTTGGTTTGTAGATTTCTTTCATACCACGATCTGGAGGAAGCTACTTCCATTTATTTATTCCATTTCCTCACCAAAAAAAATGAGAAGACAATTTCTGTATCACAAGGTTATCATGACAAATAAATTAGACAATTTTGAAAAGGCCATAATTATTAACTGTTTTTAATATTTAAAATTATCATCTAGCATATATGCTAGATGATAGATTGTAGTTCTTCATGCTATATTCTTTTTCTTGGATCCTATCATCTTGTGATGGGATGTGATGTAAACAATCAATCATTTTGGACAACAAGGTTGTATGTATCTGCATGAAATATTTCAGTGTTGCTTTTAGATAATATCAATAACTTAGTGATTCTAAAACAGCGGTTATAATCTGCAAAGAGTATAATACTGGAAAAGACAGTGGAATCAGTGCAAGATAGCAGAGTGCACAAATACAAAGTACATTTAATGTACCTTACTGAAAGCAAGAAAAGACAATAAAGTTTAAAATTCAACTTGGGATCAGAAATTAATCTCACTTGCAAGTTAAACATTGATTTAAAATAGTGTGAGTGACCACATACATTTCTGGGAGGATAACTAATTTTGTAGTTTGTGAAATCACCTTATTCACTAATCATATGTAGAATGAACAATCCATACTGATCTCTGGTTGTTCGTGTTATTACAGAGATAGCATTGGAAAAAATGGGTGATTTGTTTCCTTTAATCCTACTCTTTTATTAATTGTATGTCCTTTAAAATCTTACTTCCATAGGCCTCTGTTTTCTCTAATAAAATAATTTTGGATATCAAGTAAGGTTTACAATTCTTCAAATTCCATGATACTATAATCTAGGAGAATAGTTTTCAGTGTGGGCTGAGGATAGACTACATATCTGCCTGAGTTGTCATTTTATTAACTTTCTACTACATTTTCCCCAGTCTTTCCCACAATGGCAATTTATATTCTGAGTATTCTTATGCCTTGCCATTAACTCAATTTGATAGTTTCAAATGGAGTATTTTTTTCCCAATAGAGTAAAAAATCATTCAATATTTTTGTAACCTCCATTACTGAATCATATTTTAGAACTTGGTTACCTCGGGAACTTTCTCTTTCCATTGCAAGTACTGAAAGTATATTATTATCATGGAAAAATATGAATTTTTGTTTATATTATAACTAGCCATATAAGGAGAGAGGTCTTGCATATAAATTTATGATTATATAAGAATATTTTCCATTGATTTTTTAAAATTCCTATCAGTGCTTCTAAATAGATAGTGGAAAGTCAGAAGGATCATAACTATAAATTATTTTTAATGGTCATCAGAGTCAAAATTTAAATTAATTTTACCTTTAATTTTTGCTTTCAGAAAGCCTTTAGAGTATAGGCCAACAGTAATTGAATCATGGGAGCTAAGATTGGGCTAGGAAGGGTTTTAAGTGTGAGATGATTTCTATTTGATTTCCAGAGGGACACGGAGATTAATAAAGTTTTCTCTTGTTCTCTTAAGATTTTCATTTCCTCTGTTTTCACTCTACTAAAATCAACCTGTTTCATTGTTCTTTTGTTTTGGTTATTATCAAAGATTTGCAATGGAAAACAATATTAGCAAAATGATACAGCTTTCTTTCTTTGAGTTATGAATTTCAGGATCCAAATAGCAAATGAGTAGTTTCTTCTTAGATACTCTCATCTTACAATTTAAACGCAGGTTAGTTCTCCAGGTGCTTAGCACTGCCCAGTTCTACCCTTTTCTAATGTGCAGCTTGCAATTATAGCTGGTGAATGTTCTAGAAATGCAACATCCTAGACCAGAGAGGAGAAGGCTAGAACAGTTGGTCTCTGTCCTTGTTTGTACCAGAACAGGATACTGTTTATGTTTTTATCTTGGCATGTGAAAAAACCCCAAGAAGTTGTGTAACCCAGGACCTGTTGCTTTTTAGAGTCACTTAGTGGCAGTGAAAGTTGGACATTTGTGGATGTAACTTCTCTATCCCTGGGTAAGTCTCCTGAGCTTTGGGAGACCAGCACACAATGAATCTAGGCTTTGGTTGTCTCTTGCTGCCTAATTGAAAATAATAAACTACCTTCACATGTCTTGTTCTGTGTGTGGTAGCTTCTGTCTCTGTGGACAAGTTGGAAATTAGTGCAGCGAACTGCTTCACATTAAAAATTATCAAGAACTCTGGGGTCTGATGCTTTTCCCCACTTATAAAATAACATGTTAGCAGACCAGCATCACAGAAACTGTCAGAAGACATGAGACCACTACGTTATAGAGAGAGTGCTCCCTCTGCTGTGGTGCAGTTGGCATTATGAACTTCATGTTCATACATGGTCTTCTTGCCTCACACATCTCATAGTGTCATGTGGAAGACTATGGTGCTTGCTAGACACATAGTGGATTTGCATCATAGCTGAAATAGCTTAAATTTAAGGAACCACTAATCTTATCAGAGGATCCAAACATTTTCTCCAGAAGGAAACCTTATCTTTGTTCTCTTGGACCATAAATACATCTACCCACCATTCCTTCTACCCTGGACTGTATGCTCCAAGGTAGTATGACAGTTAAGCATCCTTGAATGAAGTGTATGGAACAAAATCTATCAATTTTTTTTTTACTTTGAAGGCTCTGAGAAATAAGAGAAAACTATGGAGAACAGAAGAAATAGTAGAATATCATTTTCTCCCAACAGTATGAAAAGCTTCAAATTCTGTTTTTTTCTATGGAAAACATTTC
This sequence comes from Aplodontia rufa, assembly GCA_004027875.1. Lineage (NCBI taxonomy): Eukaryota > Metazoa > Chordata > Mammalia > Rodentia > Aplodontiidae > Aplodontia > Aplodontia rufa. Next base: position 16,139 of record PVKS010004145.1, read on the forward strand.
TGTAATTTCCCCCTACCCCTGCATTACATCAATGAATGCTACTCTATGATTTGTGCAGGCAAGTACCAGTGCACCATGCCCATGCTATTTCTTTAAAAACAAAAGATATACTCAGTTACTTAGATTGAACTAAAAATCCCAAATCCTATCAACCAACCAGTAGGCTACACTGCGGGAGTTGACATGTTTGTTCCTCAACTGATGTGAGTTCTACCCGGAAGGTTGCTATAAATGCAAATTAATTTTTATTTCTAGTGTAAGTGTGTCATTTAGATAACACTTCCTGTGTGGCAGTCATGCACTATCTTATCTTGCTTTCAGTGGTATAGTGGCTTACACTTAAGTACTGTGTTCTACCTATCCCATTCCTGGGTATTTTCCCAAAAGAGCTAGTATAGGCATATTACAGAAATACTGTTTCATCAGTGTTTTTAGCAGCTCGCTTTATTATAGAGAGAATATGGAACCAACCCAGATGCCCCTCCCTGGATAAGTGGATTAAAAAACTGGAACATATATGCAATGGAATTCTACTCGGCTTATAGAGAGAATGATATCATGGCATTTGCAGCCAAATGGATGGAGATGGAAAAATTTATGCTAAGTGAAATATCCCAAACTCAGAGACTCAAGGGCTGAAAACTTTTCTCTCATTTGTGGAAGCTAGAATACAAACAGAAACAGAATGACAGATGATTAAGCTAATAATAACCTCAACATGAATGAATTTTGGCACAAGCAAGTGGAACCTTCCCTATGACACTGGGAGAGGAAGGGAGGGTAGCAGAAAGGGGAGAGGGAATAGGAAGAATATCAAGGAGGCTGGAGGGAGGGAGTATGGGGGTGTCAACCCAGTGGGGAACCTTTGACTTCTATGAGAAGTCCAACTAACATGAGAGTTAAGTAGGGGGAAACATGGAATTGAGGGGAACCGAAGTGAGAAGACCATGTAATGGCATCAACCTTGGATTGCTCTGTCATTATACATTTGTTCTTAATTGTGTGACAACAATTCCCTCCTAAATGTAAGACTATCTTGAACAAATAAAACATTTAAAAAATCATTCTCTGGTTAAATGCTCCACATTATTTCTCCTCATTTATTTGCTGACCTCTTTCACCCAATAGACTTCAGGCACCTGAGGGGCAGTGTGTTATCTTATCCATCTTCCTATCCACAATGCCTAGAATAGTACCTTCCATAAAGTAAATATTTAACAAAAATTTATTGAATTAATGAATAAAGGATTGGGTATGCTAAGATTGTACTATTGACCCAATGTAAATTATTGTAATCTATGACTAACTTTTTCAATTTCTAAATGAGCTACTTGAATTTTATGAACCTTTCCATCTGCTATTTAAATTAATACATTTTTTTGTTTGTTTCCACAGGGGATAAAGAAAAGAAATACCACCTCAGTATGGGAGTCATTCAAGTCTGCCTGGACTCACTAATTACGGTTCTTACAGATGATAAAATAGCTCTAGAGTTCTTCTTTCAGGCTAAGATGGAGTCTCTGCATTTGCTAACTTGCTTAATTTTATCTTGCTACATCAGGTTCTGCTGATAGTAATCTTAATTAAGTGCTGCAAAAATATATTGAGCAGTTTCTGTTCCAGTCCATTAATCAGATATCAAAGTAGGTGATGGACTTCTGTACTCATATAAAAAAGAAACAGAAGGCCAGATGGTGTTGAAATAAAGGATAAATATTGTGAGACATTTCTCATTGTGTTTTCAACACTATTTCTGAGCAGAGATATGAACAGATTTTTTTTCTGAACTATTTGTTCAAGTATGTTTTCATACTAAAGAGTCTGGGGAAATAGGAAAAGTGTCCCTCTGTGACGTGGAGAGCAGATTTGTTTGCTATCCAGGAAAACAAAGATAATATTTCTTTCTTAGGCAAAGCTTGGGGAGGTTTGCTACTAGACCTGTTTTAAATTGGGGCTTACTATGTTTTAGGATTCTCAGCTATGACAAAAGAGCTATTATTTTCATAGGATCTGGACCTCTACATAAATCACTGTGAAATTTGAGACCAAGAGCAACTAATGGTATCAGGAAAATTGTTTTGTATTAACTCTGTCATGAGTAATTTTGTCTTGGCCCTGATCCAGAAATCTCGTGATTTCTTCCAGAATTCATATAAGACAAAATTGCTAACTTGCAAGTAAGATAAAATCAGACTTTTCAAGCTGTTGTCAAATTCTTACCTACATCAAACTTTATTGATAAAAGTATGGATATAAGAAAACTTAAGTGTACTGTTCAGGAAATTAAATATATCTTGGGAAGTGAAAGTTATTTACTATTAATCTCATAAGGTCCTTAGATAAAGATAAACTATTTGATAAGTAAACATTTGCATTTTTCCCATCTTTGAAAAGATAAGGAAAGAGAATGCTAGAATGCTTCCTATAAAAAAAAATCCTTTAAGACAGTATGAGATCAACAAATTTGTTTTTCATTTCAGTCCAAAGTTAGCTGAGTCTACATGTTCCTTTCAGATATCAATCTTTTTGACAAGCATATTTGTTCAACTTGGTCAAATACCCATTATATCTTAGTAGATAATTAATGATATTACTGACTCTCTTTATTAACACAAATTCTAGTTGATCTCAAGCATTTTTGATGAAATTTCCAATTTCTCTAAAATCTATCTTTATGAGCAAAGACGTTGGCACCAATTTTTTAGAAATCTAAGAAATGATCAATTGAAAGTGACTGTTTTTCAAAATCACCTACCCTGTGTTTTCCAACATGGTCCTTCTTCATTTGAGAATAAACAAATGTATCTGAATTATTGATATTTGCATTTTTTTCTTCAATTCTTTTTACCAGCTTAAATAATCATGGCAATATTATCAAACATTGTGAGGGTAGTGAATGTGGTAGCACACGACTGTAATCCCAGCAACCTGGGAGATTGAGGTAGGAGGATTTCAAGTTTTAAGAGGAGCCCCATCAATTTAGCAAGGCCTTAAGCAAGTCAGTGGAAAATTTCACACAATTGCTTTTAATTTATACACAAATGGAAGCAGTATTATATGCTACCTATGATTTCAAAATTTGTGATGAGAAAAGAGGATTTGAAGAAGGCACAGTAGAAGAAAGCAGCATTCAAAGTTGTGTCACAGCTCGGGATCAAAACAGCAGGTATATATCGTCTCAGTATGGTGGTGAAAGAAATATTTTACTCAAATGAAATATTGGACATTCAAAGTGGCTTACAGACTCAGAAATTTGGGTACAATAGACAAGGAAGAAAGAATATATTGGAGAACAGAGCTAACCTTAATAAATACAAAAATGTTGATATTGTTCCATGAATCCTGTAAGACCACAATGCCATGAGCTTAGTAATCAACAATAAGAAAAACAACAGAAGCTACTTTAATACTTGGAATTGAATAACACCCTTTTAAGCGAAGAATAGATAAAAGACCAAATGAGATCAGAAATTAAGAAATTCTTGGAAATGAATGAGAATGATGAAATGAATCTTGAAATCTCTGGGATACTTTGAAAGCATTCTTAAGAGGTAAATTTATAGCACTGAGTGCATACATCAAAAATCAGGAAAGAACCCATATAGGTAGTCTTATGGTCCAAATCAAACTCCTGCAAAAAGAGGAAAAATCCAATCCAAACACTAATAGAAGACAGAAAATAACTAAAATCAGAGCTGAAATCAATGAAATCGAGAACAACAGCAAAAAGAAAAACAATACAAATTATGAACAAAACAAAGTGTTGGTTCTTTGAAAAAATAAATAAGATTTAAAGACCCTTTGCCAACCTGACCAAAAAGAATGAAGTGAAGCAAATCAACAAAATCAAAGATGAAAAAGCAGATGTCACCACAGACTCAACCAAAATCCAGAAGATTATCAGAATTTATTTTGAAAATTTAACTCTGCCAAGCTTGATAATCTAGAAGATATGGACAGATACTTGGCCACACACAACACCCCAAAATTAACACTGGAAGACATTGAAAATCTAAACCAACCTATCACAGGTACAGAAATCAAGCTAAAAATCAAAGGCCTTCCAAAAAAAGAAAAACCCTAGAACTGATGAATTCACTGCAGAATTCTATCAATTTTTTACAAAAGAATGAACACCGATCCTCTATAAGCTTTTTGATGAAATTGGAAGTCCTCTATAAGGACTACCAAACACTTTTTATGAAGTAAATATAACACTGATACCAAAATCCAACAAAGACACATCAAGAAAAGAAAACTAGAGACCAATTTCCCTGATGAACATAGAAGCAAAAATCCTTACTAAAATTCTAGCTATTCTGATCCAAAAGTGCATTAAAAAGATAACACAATATGATCATTCATTCCAGGAAAACAGGGCTGGTTCAACATTCGCAAATCAATAAATGTAATTCACCGCTTAAATAGAATAAAAATAAAAATCACATAATCATCTCAATTGATGCACAAAAGACCTTTGATATAATTCAACACCCTTTTATGCTCAAAACTCTGGAGAGGATAGGGATCAAGAGAAGATGTTTTAACTATGTAAGAGCCATTTATGACAGACTCATAGCCAAAATTATTCTCAATGGAGAAAGACCGAAAGCATTTCCATTGAATTCAGGAACGAGACAAGGTTGTCTGTCCACTTGCACCACTCTTATTCAGTATAGTCCTTGGAACCCTTGCCAGAGGTATCAGACAAGAGAAGGAAATCAAAGGAATTCGAATAGGAAAAGAGGAAGTCAAGTTGTTCCTATTTGCTGATGACATGATCCTCTACCTAGAAGACCTTATAAGATCCACCAGAAGACTTCTATATGGAAAAACACTCCATGTTCATGGTTAGGTAGAACAATATCATCAAAATGGCCAGTCTACCCAACACCCTATGCAGATTTAATGTAATGCCCATCAAGATACCAATGTCATTCTTCACGGATATGGAAAAAACAATACTCAAATTCGTATGGAATAACAGAATATCCAGAATAGCCAAAACATTACTCAGCAAGAAGGAGGAAGCAGGTAGTATCTCAATTCTTGACCTGAAATTATACTATAGGGCTACAGTAACAAAAACAGCATGGTATTCATATCAAAACAAAATTGAAGATCTATGGAATAGTATAGAGGATTCTGAGAAGAACCCCCATACCTTTAACTATCTGATATTTGATAAAGGGGGCAAAAGCATAGTGTGGAAGAATGATAGCCTGTTCAACAAATGGTGTTGTACAAATTGGACAGCCATATATAGACAGCTGAAATTGGATCCTTACTTTTCACCCTGCACAAAAAATAAACCAAAATGGTTCAAATACCTGGATATTAAACCAGCAACTGTACAATTGCTTGAAAAAGAAGTAGGATCAACATTACATGACATAGGGGTCAGCACCGCGTTCCTTAACAAGACTCCCAAGGCTCAAGCTGTAAAGTCACAAATAAATGCATGGTATGCAATTAAACTAAAAACCTTTTGCACAGCTAAAGATGTAGTCAAGAGTCTCAAGAGAGAACCTACAGAATGGAAGAAATTTTTGCCTGCTACACCTTGGAAAGAGGGCTAATATCCAAAAAACTCAAAAAACTAAACACCAAACTCACATATAAACCAATCAGTAAATGGGCTATGGATCTAAAAAGAAACTTCTCAATGGAGGTAATCTAAAAAGTCCATAAACACATGAGAAGATGTTCTATATCACTAGCAATAAGAGAAACTCAAATGAAAACTTCACTGAGATTCCACTTCACTCTGGACAGAGTGGCAAAAATGGAGAATACAAACAATGACAGATGCTGGAGGGGATGTGGGAAAGAGGAACACTGTTACGTTGGTGGTGGGACTGCAAACTGGCACATCCACTCTGAAAAGCAGTGTGGAGTCTCCTCAAAAAATTAAGGATGGAACTGATTTTTGACCCAGCTATCCCACTCCTGGGTGTCTTCCCAAAAGAGCTAGTATGAGCATATTATCAAGATACAGCTTATTAATGTTTGCAGCAGCTCAATTTACTATAGCTAAATTATGGAACCAACCCAGATGCCCCTCACTTGATGAGTGGATTCAAAAACTTTAGTACACATATACAGTGGAATACTACTCAGCTATCAGAGTAAACAATATTATGGCATTTGTAGCCAAATGGACGGAGATGGAAAAAATTATGCTAAGTGAAGTATCCCAAACTCAGAGACTCAAAGAATACAAGCAGAAACAATATGATAGATGGCTAACCTAATAATCACCACAACATGTATGAATTTTTACACAAGCGTGGGGAACCTTGCCTAGGCTGCTGGGAACATAGGGAGGGTGGCAGGGATGGGGGAAGGGAATAGGAAGGATATCAAGGAGACAAGAGGGAGGTGGTACAGGGGAATCTAATCAGAGGGGAACCTCCGACTTCCATGAGAAGTCCAATTAACTTGGGGTTTAAATGGGGGAAAACATGGAACCATGGGGAACCCAAGGGGAGAAACCATGGGATGACACCAGCCATTGCTTGTTCTGTCATTACACTTTTGTTCTTGATTGTAGATGATGAATTCCTCCTGATTGTAAGACCATGTTTAACGAATAAAATTATATATATATATATATATATATATATATATATATATGATAGTCAGTTGCCACACTTGTGCTGAAAGTGGCAGTGATTAACCACAAAGGGTGGGAGAAAACAGATTTGGCGTGGAAAAACCTGAAAAAATAAAAAAAAAATAGGTTGCTTAAGCTTAGCTGATCCAGAGGCTGTACTGCACACTGTTGCTTGGAAAGTGCAATATTCAACTGGTTGTGGAGAGCTGAGGCAGGAGTCAAATGGGACAACCTCACTGCTGTGGTGGCTCCAGAAGATGGGAGATCAGGGCAAACCCTGACACAATATCCTGGGAGGCACCAACTAGGTAAGTATAGGATGCACTTAATGTAACATAAATAAAACAGTTGCAGAGTGGACTGTACTAAGCAGGATTCAAGTTGAAAGGATGAAGGGGATCCCAACTTGCTTCTTCCTCAATTTTGGTAGTATGTGTGGCCAGATAAAGCAGGCTGGAATTCTGAGCAGACAGATGTGAACTCACTTCGGGAGTATAACTGGGAGGGCTGTACTCATGAGCAGTAGTGAGTTGGGGACTGGCAGCCCAGTCCCATGACTGAAATTCTCAGAAGGCTCCAGAGAACCAGACCCACATCAGAGTGGCTACTGTCAAGACCAAGGGTGGGTAAATCTAATCTCACCAAAGCAGACACCACTCTACAAACCCCGGGGCAATTAGTCATAAGCCCCACTTGCTGGAACTCCTTTCACTCTGCAGAAGGGAGAACTTTGCAGAAGAATAAGGCGTGCACTAAACTGGTCTGAATGGACATTCCAGCTGATACTACTTCCCAACCCATCCCTGATGCCAAAACCAGACAAAATATTCCAGGAAATAAAACTACACTCCAATATCCACAGAACATAGATGTAAAAATCTTTAATAAACTATCAGCAAACTACATTCAAAAATGCATCAAAAGGTAATATATCATAATCAAGTGTGTTTCATGCCAGGGAGGCAAGGTTGATTCAACGTATGCAAATCAACAAATGTAATTCACCACTTGAAGAGAATTAAGAACAGGAATCACATGATCATCACAATAGATACAAAAAGGACTTTGATAAAATCTGGGACCCATTCATGTTAAAAATTATGGAAAAGTTAGAAAGTGAAGGAACTAAGCCATTTGGGATAAACCAAAAGCCAACTTGATACTAAGTGGAAAAAAAACTGAAAAGAATTTCCTCCAATATGAAGAACAAGATAAAGATGTCTGCTCTTGACACCCCTATTCAACATAGTCTTGAAATTCTAGCCAGAGAAATCAGGAAAATGAAGGGAATTAAAGGAATACATACAGGAAAACAAGAATTACTAAATTATAACAGATAATTGTCAAATTATCTGTTTGCTGATTACATGATCCTATATCTAGAAGACCCAAAACTCTACCAGAAGATTTCTATAGCTGAAAAAATTTCAATAAAGAAGCAGAATAGAAGATCAACATATGTATGTCAATCACTTTCCTATATTCCAATCAGGAATATGGTAAGAAAAAATCAGGAACATTATTGCATTCAAAATAATCTAAAAAAAATTCTTGTGAATAAATCAACCAAGAAGGTGAAATAACTCTATAATGAAAAGTATTTAAAACTGAAAAAAGAAACAGAAGAAAACCTTAGAAGATGGAAAGACCTACTATATTACTGGATGGCTATATAAAAAAATTTATATTCAATGAAATCCCCTTCAAAATATTAATGACATTCTTCAAAGAATTAGAAAAAGTAATTCTTAAAGTCATTTGGAAGAATAAGAGAACCAGAATAGCCAAAGAAAAACTAAGTAAGGAAAAGAAAGTGAGAGGCATCACAATATCTCATCTGAAATTAAACTATAGAGCTATAGTTACAAAAACAGCATGGTTTGACATCAAAAGAGGCATGAAAAACAATGGAACATAAGAGTATACACAGACATTTCCTCATACCTATAGCCATCTGATATATTGCCAAAGATGCGGAAAACATATGTTGGATAAAAGACAGTCTTAGACAATTGGTGGTGGGAAAACTGAATAACTTATGTAGAAAAATAAAAGTAGACCCATATTCTGTCAGCCTGCATAAAATTCGAATCCAAGTGGAACAAAGACTTAGAAATTAGATCAGAAACCTTGCAACTTCTAGAAGAAAATAGAGTCTATACTTCATAAGGTGCCGGTGCTAAATTTTTTTACAATACCCCCAAAAGCACAAGAAATGAAACCAAGAATCAATAAGTGAGCTGTAAACTAAAAAGCTCCTGCTAAGCAAATAAAATGATTAAGATTGTGAAGAAAGAGCCTGCAGAATGGGAGAAAATCTTGGCCAGATACTTCTTCAATAGGGGATTAATATCCAGAATATATAAAAAACTCTTAACACCAATAAAAATAACCAAACAAAACAAAACTCCAAATAACTCAATCTATAAATGAAAGAAATAACTAAACATAACCTTAAAAGAAGAAACACAAAATACCAATAAATATATGAAAAAAATGTTCAACATCTCTAGTGATCAGGGAACTGCAAATCACATTTACACCAAGATCCCATCCTACTCCAGTCAGAATAGCGATGATGAACCACACAAATAAAAAAATAATGCTTCTGAGGTAGTGGGGGAAAAGGAACACTTGTACATTGTTGGTGGGACTACTCTGGAAAGCCATATAGAGAGTCCTCAAAAAACTAGGATAGGACCATCATATGACACTACTATCCCACTCTTTGGTATTTTACCCAAAGATCTAAAACTGGTGTATGACAGCAATACAGCCTAGTACTCATTGTTTATTGCATCATAATTCACAATAGTTAAATTATGAAATCAGCCCAGGTGCCCATCAGTAGATGAGTGAATATATATACATAAGATATATGTATACACATAGTAAAAATATACTTAGTCAAAACAATAATAAAATTATGGCATTAATCAGTAAATGAATGGAAATGGAGAATATCATGCTAAGTGAAATAGGAGATTGAGAGACAGAATTGAGGGGATGGGTAAGGGGAGGTAATGCAGTATTAATTTTTAAAGAATAATGTTATGTGCATATATAAAAATGCCACAGAGAACTTCACCTTTATGCTAGGTAGAAAGAACCAATCAAATATAAACAGATAATCTGAAAGGAAGTCTAGCAAAATGACGGAAGGCATATAGGAGAGGGGAGAGAGAATGAAAAAGAAAAGGAGGAGAGTGACAGGGGGAATCATGAACTGAAATAGAATACCATGCATGTATGAGTTCATCAGAATGAACCCAACTACAATGTATCACTGTAAAGCTCTAATAAAAATATATCTATGATGATTTAGATCATTATCATATTATATCCTCAATACTAAATCTTCATTCAAGTCCTAGATCAATAATTTTATTCAAATCTCAGTATTTTATTCAACATGGTTAAATATTAAATAGCTGTTTTAAGATAATACTATTTCATGAATGAAACGATATTGCTTAGATTATTGCTTGATCATTAATAAAATAAAGAGGAGATAATAGAAATGCAGCAACTGTGTACCTTAATATTCATTGACATATTTTTATTAGCAGAGAAGCTATGTTGTTCACCACTACACAGAGGAAGATTTTAGAAATTGCAAACTTTGACTGATAACCTACTGAAAAAAAAATCACAGTTAAACTTGACCTTAACTGCCTTAGGTAAACTTTCAAGTACAGGAGAGCAATAACATGCATGATTCTATTCTTCCAAATTTTTTGAATTATTGTAGATAAGAACTATGGGGGCAAGGAATGTGTCAGAAAAGACAGTGTGAAGTAGAAGATAAATGCAGTTTGGTAAGTATTAATAAGTGGTAACTTTTAGAAAAGTCATGAAGTGCTATGAAGGAAAAACATAAGATGAATCTATGAAGGTTTCTATGGTTTGGATATGAAATACCCCCAAAAGGTCAAGTGTTAAGTAATGCAGGAATCATCAAAATGAAAGGAATGGATCTATAGATATGGTTTCTTCAGTGAGTCAATCAATTGGGTAGATTGGTAATTTGAATAGATTAGTGGGAAGTAGTGAAATCCATAAGACGATGGGGGAATGGTTGGAGGAAATAGGTCCTTGGGAACATTGCCTTGTGTACTATATCCTTTCTTGGTTTCTTTTTGTTTTACTCTCTGCTTCCTGACTATGATGAACTGAGCAGCTTTCCTCTGGCACAATTTTTCATCATCATATTTTACCTCCCATCAAACCCTGAGTAATAGAACTAGCCAAGAAAGACCTCTGAATCCATGAGCCAAATGTATAATAGACCAAACTTGACACTCAACACTTTTCTCCCATGTTGAGGTCCCTAATCTTTGATTCACCTCAGCCTGTACTAGCATACAACCTCTCCTTAATTGCACCTCTTGATGGCATGGAAGGATATTTTCAAATCAATTGTCCAAGCATGCCACCCACTTCACAATTTCCTATCATTTCTAATATTTTTTTATTCCTCCTTAATGAAGGAAAACTCTTTTATGTCTGCCCTTTGAGGAACTTGTAGATCTTACAATTGGAAGGTTTTCTCTGTTTAAATAGTATTCACCTCTATGAAAACAGTTCTTCATCCCTATTACAATAATCTTTTACTCTAACATCTGTCCTTACCTAAATCCAGTTTATTTTCATTAATGGATTTCTGGAGCTAAGACTAAGGTAAACATCGCATCTACCTTAGAGATACTGCTGTCTTTATTTAAGTGTTAATGTCAGCATCTTGGATCATTTGTGTCCTTCCCTTCCAGATCGAAGGCAGTCACAACTCCTAATCCACTGCTCTGGACAGTTTTCTCTTAAAACATGGTAAGGAGTTTTCTGTAGTTATTTCAGGCAGACACTGTTCTTTGGCCCTTCTGTTTGTCTCTTTTGTTTTCCTTCATCTCCTTGAATCAAATGAGACAATCTCATTTTTTCATTGAATATAGAGATTAAACAAGGGTATTTGCTCGTTTTCTTCATGGGGGATTCGATTGAGAAAATTAATTGAGCATGGCTCTTTCCTGGCTCAATTGAACTCTTACCTCTGATTTAACAATTTATTACCATTGTTAACTCTTACCTTTTTCTCTTCTCCAAGTGACTACATACTTTAGAATTATGAAGCTAATTCAGTTCAGTCTTCTAAAATGGCATAATTTTTCCAAAGGCAATTTACATTTACAGTGAATATTTAGGAAAGTTGGAAACTTTAAGCTAAGACTTCTCTTTCTCCATAAATTCCATTCTTCTTTCTTCCTTCCTTATAAAATTTTTCCACATTTAATCTTCTCTTTAGTTCTCAAGCCCTTTTATGTTTCCCTTCAATGCTTATAAATTCCTATATAATGCTGCCTATCTCTGTTGTTCCTTTCTCTTCTCATTTCAGTCTTTGAAATTAGTAAAGTTTCTCTAACTTCAGGACATTCTCTCCCCACTGGGGCCTTCAAGGAGCTAATATACACTCACCCCCCAAACTATCACCTGACACTTAAAAGCCTAACTGGATAGAGTTGGATTCTTAATCTACTCAGATAGCTGTTGGCTACACCCAGGAGACCATTTGTTTTCCACTTAATCCCTTTCCTAAAATCGAGTATGCATCATCCATAAGATTATATATCAGGGCAAAAGGAAATCTTAACCAGCTCCCATATATTGGTAGGGATGCTATTAAGGAGGTAATTTCAAATTGTTCCATCTTTCATAAATAAAATCCAGATAAAAATATCGAGGTGAGTATATTACTAAAAATGCTCAGTATCATTAGCCACCAGAGAAATGCAAATCAAAACTACAATGAGGTACTACATCAAGTTAGAATGGTTATTGTAAAAAGAAAATATTGTTGAGAAAGTGGGGAAAATAGAACTATAATTCTCTATTGATAGGAATATAAATGAGTACAGGCATTATGGAAAATACTATGAATTTTCCTAAAAAAACTAAAAAAAAACTCTTATATGATCTTGCTATCCCATTTCTAGGTTTATAGCCAAAGTAAACTAAATTAACATTCCAAAGGATACATGCATGCTCATGTTTACTGTGCATCATTCACAATAGCTAGAATATGGAATAAGCCTAGGTGCTCATCAACAAATGAATGGTTGAAGTACATGTGGCACATCAGAACCACAAAGAAAATGAAATCCTGCCATTTTCAACAAAATTGGTTTAACTGGAGCCAACAAATGAATGGTTGAAGTACATGTGGCACATCAGAACCACAAAGAAAATGAAATCCTGCCATTTTCAACAAAATTGGTTTAACTGGAGCACATTATATTACACAAGTAAACCAGGCACAGAGTAAAAAGTATCACAAGTTCTCTCTCATGTGTGGAAGCTTTAACAACAAAAAGAAAAGATAGTCCTAGGTGTACAATAGCAATTATTCGAGACTGGGAGAGTTTGAAAAAAGGATGTTGGGTTTTTCAGTACATAGGGTATCCCTGTATGGAAGCATGGCACTAAAATCCATTACTATGTATAATTAGTACACATAAACAATTTGTTCTAAATGTAAAGGTGAGGCAAAGGAAAAAGACACCTCTTTTATATGAACCAAAGTATTGAAATTTTAGAAAGAAAGAATTAGTTTAAAATTTTGTCTGTATTTCCAAATAGTTTTTTTCTGTTTATATGAGTCTACCCACCTCCAAATGATATTGCCAAATAATTGTTAAGATCCCTTTATGTTACTTCATTCTTGTTATATACATTTTACTAAACACATATAAATTCAATATTTATAAATTCAAAGTATTATAAACTAAAGATTTTTAACTTTCAATGCTTTCTTAAGTATTCCTATAGGAACTAATTTAAGAATTCAAGTTTACATAATTTAGATGAATAGTTAGCAGAGACTAGTTTAATATTAGTTTTATAAAAAAACAGTTATTTTTCCTAAGCTATCAGTGTTTATATCACATTATCTGTCTTATCAGTATTATAAATACAAGAATATATTTGAATCTATACATTAAATTTATATCGGTCCTAAACATGAGACATGATTTGTATCTCTCTTATTTGTGTGACTAAGTCTCACCCTTTAGTTCTTGATTTAGTCCATTTCTCAGCACATTCTTGCCCAAGACCCTAACTAACTTAGACAGCCCTACAAGATAATCTGTACTTATGACATTTTAAAATATCATACCGTTTACATGAAATTAAATTTGTAAAACTGCTGTTATCTAATTTTATTCTTTTTGAATTATGGAAACGCAAGCTCCATGAGGGTAGAGGCCATATTAAATTGGTTTACCAGTGATCAATCACATAATACTTGACCTGCTAATGTATTAATATGCTAGTCTACTTTGTGAATGATAACATATTTTTATTACAATAATCATATTTTTATTATAAAATAATAATTTAAAAATTAACTTTTCATTTTTTTCCAAAAAGGCACATGAAGCCCAAGGATTTGGAATCAAAAATTAAAATTAAGAAACTAAGTGCAAGTAACTTGACATTAATGTAAGCGATTTACTTTAGAGAAAGAAAAAAGAATTGTTTAATTTCTATTTTTGCAAATTTTGACAAGTAAAATGACAATAAAATAGTACATGAGCAGTTCAAGAACTCAGTATGACTATAGATGCAGGGATAAATCTTCCCTGCTATATCTTTTATGACAGTTTTCATTACCTGTAAGTCTTCTATCACATAACATGTAAGCATTCAGACAATCAATTATTGAAAAAAAATCCTATTTCCTAAAGTAAATTTTGAAGCATTAAGTTGGATTTGATAGCTTCTGTCCATTAATAATTCAAAAGTTTAATGGTAATTTTTCTCATCTCAGAGACTTCTGATAGAATTGTCAGTTTTGCTCTGGGAATTGTATGCTTTTGTTTTGATATGACAGAACAATCATTAAACTGTTAAGATTGCGAAGAAAAAAATACCTTAATCTTGATTACAGACTGTGTACTTTAATGCACATAAACACAACACTTTTTAATTATTATTTTATTGTTGATAAAAAGGAAACTAAAATATTTTATAATAGGGGCATTTTACTTACATGCATCATTATGTTTTATAAAACTGCCAGTTCTTAATCTCTGATAGAGTAATAACTGACTCTTATTTATCAGAGGATGCTGAAAGCATTAATTAGATAATGAATCTTAGAATTTATGGGCCCTAAAGAAACAAAAGTATTCTGGTTTATATATTAGTAGTAAACAAATAATTAAATCAATTTTAGATACCCAGCTCATATGATAGGTAGAAAGGAAATTTTCTTTGGTTAAAAAAATAATTCTTCATTATTCTCATTGAGAATTAATTTAAATAACAGAAAATATTGACTCAAAAAGTTTAGAACATCTTTTTTCTCATTCTTTCTCCATATTACATTTCATTTATTTTATCTCTGTTGCTGATGTCTTTGCCTACTGATAAGTAGTTGAAATAGTAACTAGAACAAAATTTTTCATAATTTAAATTTGAATGAATTCAATACAAATATCTTCGAACTCCCCTAAGAATATAAAACATAGGCACAATTATTGATATTTTAAATTTATTTTTCATAGTAATTCTTTCCATTTTTATACTGGATGAATTAAAACTCTGTTTTTCTTCTTAAACAAACTATCATTGGAAATAGGAAGTAAAAGTAGACATGACTGAATATGCATCCAATTTAAAACCTGTTTTAAAGCTATTTATAAATTTACTATGCTCTAGATTTTATACTTTAACATTTTTTGTTTTATTTATTTAATTATTGTAAAATATAAATTATTTAAGTATTACAAAATATAGGTAATATCTTACAGATGAGAAAAGTAAAGCACAGAGAGGATAAATAATTTTTGTGTAATAATACAGATTTTAAGTAGTAGTGCCATGATTTGAACAAAAGCAATGTGATTCCAGAATGTATTTTCTCATACAGTTTTTAGTAATATCTATCATTCGTTTATGAAATTGACATAATTATTAAAAATTCAAAATTTCATAAAAAGGTCTTGCTGATAGAATATAAAATATTCTTTAATGGAAGCATTAATTATAACTGTTTAGGAAACCATAGTCATTTCTCAGTTTCTTAGTTTGCTTTGTGTTGCTATAAGAAAATTATTGAAACTGTGTAACTTTAAAAGAACAGAAATTTATTTCTTACATTTTCGTATTATGGAACATAAAAGATCAATGTGCCAGCAGGTTAGCTATCGAGTGACAGATCAGGCTCTGATTCCGGGATTCTACCTTGAATTCTGCTTCCTTTAAAGTGGGAAAGTGAGAAGATGGTGTGTCTTCACATGGAAGATGGGAGAAAAGCAGAAGGACCAAAGTCATTGTGTCATGACCTTTTGTAAGGGCACCTATTCCAATTAATGGAGGCAGAGCCTCGGCTCTCATACCGCAATCTGCTATCAAAGCCCACACCTCTTAATATGATTGTGTTGGGACTGAATTGCAACATGAATTTTGGAGAGGACAAAAAATATGCAAACCACAGTAATCACCTTTTAATTTTTTGAAACTTAACTAAATGATCTTAAAATTCTACCAAGGATAGAGCTAGAACAGTGATAATGAACCCCGAGGCCTCTATTGAATTCTAACTTTGTCCCAGATTTTTCAGATGGAATAAGACTAGTACATAATTATTAATGTCACTGGATTTCAGGTGAGAGATCATTTTCATTATTTAAGTCAGTAATGTGCAATATCGTAATATTTGCTTCTTCTCTAGTAACATTAGATTATCCCATTTATCAACATTAGGCCAGTATCACATTTTTATAAATGTGATGCAACATTGACCTTCAGCGAGCTTGTGTCAGTATTCTCTAGTCACTGTTTCCTGAGTTTTCTACCTCATGCTTGCTCATCTGGTTTCTAAGAATTTCTAAACCCTAACTGTTAGGTCTTCTGGAAGGGAAGGTTATCCTTCCATATTCGTCTTCTCTATATTTTCATTTATACTGTGTCATATACCATGTCCATTGTCCTTGCTTTTTATCCATTCACGTAATACACTGTAACCATAGAGTCCCTCAAGGTTACGTGGTCAAAATTCCATTTTAACCCACAATTTCATAGGATTCTAATTAAATAAAGGGGGTTTTATAGATTTGAGTGGCAAACTTTCCTGAAAAATATTGTGGTCTTGAAATAAGACTTTTCATTTCTCCTACACATTTTTGACAAAATATCATAGAGAAGGAGATACTGATATACAGGGACAATACCTACTAGACATTTGATTCACTGACAGGAAATGACACACTTTATGCACTTTATGTAAATATCTACTTAAATACTATAGAGAAAAAATTTTAGGACAGAAAAAGTTTATCTGTTATTTTTACTAAATCTTTCTCTTTCAATTTGTAAACCATGAAATTGTTGACTAATTCTGAGGTTTGTGATCTTTTAATTTGGTGATAGTTTGGAACTAAGGAATTAGAACAAATAACTGAATCAAGCTGCTTCTAATCCATATTCATCCTGTGACAGCATGAAATAAATGGTCTCAACAGAAATATTGACAGGAAAAATTTTACTCCAGATTTTGTACTTATGAGGCTCTAAGTTATCAACTTAGTTATGTAGCTCCTATTAAAAAATATAAACATGTATTATTCACATACAAATACCTAAAGTAAACATTATTTAGTGTATATCCCCTAAAACTAGATCTACTGATTCTTATTGTAGAAATCAAAGCTCTAATATAACTCAAATTATTGTTTATATCCTGATGAGATGTCTTCAACACCCCAAATAACTTTCTTCCTTTTTGTTTCTCCTCCATATGATAAAATCACCAAGATCCACTTTCCTCCTAGTCCTTCAGTAGTACATGTAAAATCAAAGCCCTAACCCAGCCTGGCTGGAATTAGAAGCACCCAGCAAGGTTCTGATCATGACCTCAAGATGGACGGAGAGAGGATGAGAGCATGTCTAAGAGACAGAACCAAGTTCACATCCATTAGTGAGTTCTGGTCTTTAGGATAAATCCTCAGACCTCCTGCAGTGCAACTTATTCAGAAGCTTCACGGTGATTACATCCAATCAAGGGATTTGGGCTAGAATGGTTTTAAAGTTTGAAGAAATAAAACATAGACAGGTTTCAAATTAAACATTCTTATTATTCCATGTAAAATTTTTATCATGTATTATATCCCAAGAATCTTTATCACTTTCTAGTCTTTCCGTTTCCCCCAATATCTAACAGACACTATTCACAGCATTAAAATAATTGTATCTAAGGAGACAAGAAACTCTAGTAATAAATAGTGTGAGTTGAAATAATCCATTATGCTTGGATAAGGCAAAACGTGGTTCAGAAAACAACCATAGCTAGATAATTATAAATATACAACAGTGAAGAGAGTTTATCAGTTACACTTGATAAGTTTTAAATAGTTTCCCTGTACTATTTCTACATGAAAGGATGTAATATGCTCCCATAGAGCTTTCTTGATTTATTGAGGCAAATAATATGTATTTTGAAAAATGAGCTCTCTGAGTATTGATGAAAAAGACCGAGAACACAGAAGGAATGGTTACACTCTACTGCATAAATAATGCATTAGAAATCTGTTCTCATTCAAAAACCCAAGTAAAATTTTTCTAATAGCACCCAAAATGTTAATTCTTCAACTGCTTCTCAATTAGGAATGGTCCCACATTTTCTCCTTTGAAGATAATTAAATTATGTTTGAACATAAAGATACCCAAATTTTAATAATATATAAAGATTTAACAATATTTATATTTAAAGTAGATCTTGGTGTAAGAAAATTACATTCCCCAATAAACTATATACCTAAAATTTAGAGGTAAACTTTTCCATGCATATATTTCTCTATGGAGTTCAGAATTTTGGTTTGGGTTTAAATATAAACTAGCTAGGAATCAGCATTGAAATGATCTCCAATAAGTGAACATATGAATCTTATCAAATTTGGGTCAACAAGAAAATTATTGTGAATTAAGAAAATCATTTCATGATAGAAAAATTATGAAGCAGGAAGCATAATACATTTAATTTTCATGGTAATTTAGACAAAGTTAAATGTAACTTTACATTTTTAAAAAACTACTTTAATTAACAGATATAATAATTGCTAAATGAGATGAAAATCATTTAAAAGGGGCTGGAGGGTGGCTTAGTGGCTAAGACACTTGCCTTGCATGGGCAAGGATATGGTTTCAAACTCCAATACTATGTACAAAATGAAAGCCAAATTTCAAACCCCAGCACCATGTACACAACAAAAGCCAAATGAAAAACTAAAATAAAAATTAATTCTTTCTCTTTCTCTCTCTCACTGTCCCTCTCTCTAAAGAAATCATTTAAAAATCATTTTAAAGGTGCTAGTATAGTTTTATCTTCTAAAATAGTACAGTTCCTTATAACTTATTATTTCTACTTTCTTTATTAGCCTTTTCTTCAAATTGCCAGGGTCATATCTCAGTCCAATCGTAGTTTGCACAATAATAGTTTACTGAGATAATTCCCTCATAATACTTGTTTCGTGCTATAAGCTTTTAAAGTACTACAAATCATCACTTTATCCATTATTATTTAATTCCACAAGGAAAATTATTTAAGTCAGTATCTTTTTTTCCATTTCTTCTCTTGCCTCAAATGGAAGTAATCATGACTTTTTGAAGTTTCTGAAAATTGTCAAAAATTGGGTTTTTTTTTACTTGTCAATCTTCCCTCCCATAATAAAATCATCCAATTTAAATTTTTAAAAATCATTCTTGCATCATATCTTCTAATAATTTAATAATGTCTTTCTGAATTCACATCTTATGAAATTCTGGTATTGGTTTAGTATGCAAAATACAAAATTGAATACCCTCATTATGAATGGTGTACAGCATCCAAGAGTAGATCTCTGCCCTGACAATAAAGGGATTGTTATTTGATTGGTGTTCAATGAAGACAGAGATGAAGCTACAAGATGCAGTACATATGTGCAAATGCAAACAGTGAAAAATCCAGACTGTAATGCTCTGTCTCATTAGCTATGTATCCAATGCATTAATATTTATGCAAAATATCTACATGCATTTTTTAAATTTGTATGGCTAATAGGTGCCTGATTCTGTGCTAAGTAATTGCTGATAGTTATTTCATTCAGTTCTCCCCAACAAGTCTTTGAGACAAACGCTTGCATCAACAACATTTGCTACATGAAGAAACTTAAGGGAGAACAGTAGAAGTGGATTCAGGGATAGAAAGGAAGGGAAGGAAAGAGTCAATGCTGAGGAATGAACTCAACCAAATAAGGCTATGTGCATATATGAATATAGCACAATGAATCCCAGTTTTATGCCTAATTACAATGCATCAATGACAAAAACAAATGAGAGATCAGTAGAGAAAGGGAATTACCTGACAGAGAAGCGGAGAGAACAAAAAAGTACTGGGGGTTGAAATCAAGCAAATTATATTGTTTGCATATATGCATATGTCACAGTGAATCTTAGTATTATATATATTTATAAGGTACCAATAAAAATTAAGAATTATTTATAAAACTTGTTAGGTATCAAAGCAAATTTTAAACTCAGATCTGTTTGATACTCTCATTTGTGTTCTATTCATTTAATTATTTTCTGTCATTCCAGGCATTGGGCCGAGGGCCTACTTCATGTTAGGCAAGGTTTCTACCACTTAGGTACATCCCAAGCCCTAGTCTATGTCCTCAAGCAGCCTACCACAGTGCTAAGATCAGAAGAGTACTCCTTCAGGTAAATCTAACCCTCAAATCTTCTTTGTGGAGTTTTAGGAATGCATAAAATGATGCTTGATGCAATCTTTAACAGAAAGAATCTGCAAATAAATATCAGTCGTTAGATATTATAGTGAAAAGCAAAAAAACAAATGAACAACAAAACAAATGTTAATGAAACACCATCATTCTAGGAACACACAGATCAAGTTTAGCTGGATGTCTGAGAGGAAGAAGCTCCCAAATGACTTGACACTCCTTCATAACTAGACTGCATAATTTAACGTGATTTTGCTGCCTAAACTTCTGTCTGCATCCGTGGTCATCCTTTCTGTAAACATACAGGGAAAAGGGTTGAAGCAGCGGCTTAGCAGTGCTTGCCTGGCATGTGTGTGGATGTGGGTTCCAACCCCAGTACCACGTACACAATGAAGTGTTGGAGCAACTAAGGCCAGATTTAAAACTAAAAAATGTTGATTCTCTCTCTCTCTCTCTCTCTTACTGTCCCTCTCTCTCATAAACCAAAACCAAAAACAAACAAACAAAAAACATCCTGGGAACACAGGGAACAAAAAACACTTAAATTTCCCTTTCAATAATGTTGGTAGAAAGTTAATTGCAATCTGTTAATGAAATGTTTATGCAAAAGCAAGCCCACGCAATTTCAGTGATTTCAGCTAAGAATGCAGAAGCTGGTAAGTCATGGAATTTTCATATTTTTTCAGCACCATGGAGGTTACCTATCCTTCTGGTCCATGTAATCCTGAATTTGTACATGTACTCTCCAGTTTAGGGAAAAATAATATTGGGAAGGAAGACTGCCCAGTCCACTAGTTATAGAGAAGAAAACATTTTAATCCACAAAGTCAGATTAAAAACTGGACACTTACATAATTTATCCGAGAAACTGTATTCATTTAGAAAATACTCTTGGAAAAATTATATTTTTCCAGATTCCCTGACACTATCATTATTCTCAGTTTTAACCTGAACAGAAGAGTGTACTCTGCTCTAGTTACCTCTGTGATTTAAACAAAAATAAATTTCAAAACACAAATTTCCTGTCTTTACAGTTGTATATTTCTAGCATTTTTCAGGAATGGTGAAGAATACTATTTCTTCTATTCCCATAGAATAGAATAAAAAGCATGTAATTCCATCTTTGTATTTCCAGAGTACCACACAATAACTAATGCATAGTAGACTATTAAAATTATTTGACAGATTAATGAATAAATGAGCCTAGTGAATAAATGTGTGTGAAGATATATATATGTATATATATATACATATATATATATATAGACTTGACTCATTCATTCATTATAACATGCACACATATGTATTTGTACCTGTTTTGAAACTTGCATTTTATAACCTAAATTATCAGACAAATGTAATTATTACATGGAATGAAGAAGAGTGTGTGACTTTCCTTTTTTATCAGAAAGATAATGTAGAATATTGGGTGAAAACATGTGTTCTTTGAATAAAATTCCTAAGATTTGAATTGAATCTTGGCTTTGAGGTGTGACTCATGGGATCCTAGGCCAATTTACTAGTGATCATTGTCCCTCAGTTTTTTCATTGCAAAATGGGAAAATAACTGTTAATATCATGGATTTGTTATAAGGGCAAAAATAATATCTTAAAGTGCTTGCAACTTAGGTATAAGATGAAGATTAAACTGAGATTTTAATGGAATTTTTGGGTATGGCTGGCTATGCAAGTACCTATCTGGAAGTATTAACTAGTTTCAATGTTTTATTTCAAACAAAATTATTGCTGTATCAATAGGATGTTTTCTTTTTATTTTCTTTACACTCATACTCCTCTATAAGCAAGTGAAGAGTTAAGTGTCTCCTATTCTTTTTTCAAAGCTGGTTTTAATAATTTGTTGATTTATAAATATATTTATATAAATATATATTGGCTTGATTTTTTCATTCAATATTCTGTGATGTTTGATGATGCTCATGTAAGATGTACATGACTTTTGCTGACTTTAAGCCTCGAACACTAATTTTCACTTATCATCTACCTTCGTATGGAAACTAAATATTGCAGTAGGAAAAGATGTATGTCTCCATCTACCAAAAATATTGTCCCCAAACTGGGATGTTTTACTTTAAGTCATGTCCATAAGACTTTCCCAATACCTATTAATTGCTTCTATGCTCTATCTCAGTCATACCTTACAGGCTTCATTTCCTACCTGCAAGTATTTACACTCACATATTGCAACTTCCTGGCTTTGCCTTTACTTCTCTATATCTCCTTTTGATCAGTTAGTTTATCCTGAAGTTATGAGAGACTTAGTAAACAACATCTTAAATATAAAGTGGGCACTTTTTGCAATTATGAACTTTTAAAATTAAAAAAAATATTGTTTTTCAGAAAATTCAAGCTTTAAATCATATTTAAATGTATGATAAATTATATGCAAATTGTCTAACAAATAATGGGAATTGCTGTCAGTATCAATTTATTTAAGCCATTTTAAAATCTTATTGAGGGTATCTTGTGTACTTATAGCACATAGTCAGTAAATCCTAATGGATGTTACTGTAGTAGTTTGCTGTCTCAAGTGAAATAGAAGACATCGTCCTAACATTTAAGATGCTCATAATCACACAGAAACAATAGAAGTCATCATAAACGGGGAATAAAAGCCCAAATGAATCAAAGTTATTTCAACAATATTTGCAAGAACTGTGAAGTTAACCTTCAATTTCTAATTTATGTAGCCCATAGATATATTAAGATTAAAGATTTAATTGTTAAGTAAATGCTTTGGTGGGGCAAGCATAGAGTGAACTACAAAGTAGAAATCATTGGTGCATTCTCTCATTATTCTCATCAAATGTCATAGAAGGTAGAATGAGGTGTCTAATTGGACTGATGTAGCAAGTATTTGAAGTCTGAGCTCTAATTCTAGGAAAATAGACTTCTTTATAAAATAAGAAGATGAAGAGAGATTTGTGTGTGACAGGAGATGAGAGGAGACAGATGAGTTGGGTGTGCTGATGAAGGGTTTTCTATCAGTAGGAAATTCACTGAGCATTTAAAATCAGTGATTAATTAATCACTTGGAACTTAAAACAGATAGATTTAGCCTTGGAGTCTAGAGTAAAAGTTATTTTGTTTCAGTGTTATTTGGAAGAACAGAAGGTTAGTCTAAAGATTTATTTAAGTAAAGGGATTTGTGGAATTTGACTAAGGCATTATAGAAACAGATTTTCTGAATATACTTTTCCAACAAGTGTATCTTCTTTGATCTCTGTGTGGCAAACTTTGACCACTTATTATCCCTAATATCTATTTTTCTATATTTAAATGAAATCTATCTAATAATGAATCAGATTAAAGATATTGGTGATGAGAATTTCAGCTTTCAAAATATTGAGTTATTTTATTGATCTCTGAATTTCTACTTTTGTTTTTAAGAACACAATTTAATAGAGGATTTTTCAGCTTATCTTTTGAGTGAGATTCTTTTACATAATGTTCAAAAACTAATAATAATTTTTATCTCTGTATCTGTGTATATGTTTATTGTACTATTAATCAAAAATAATATTCTGTATGAAATACCAATTCTAATATTTTCAATGTTAGCTTCTTTCATGCAATAAATTTATGAGTCACTTTGAGCATTTCAGATAAACTCAAATGTGACAAAAATAGAAAATAAATTTTCATTATTGCCCATGCCTGCATATTTCTAGAGTGCAAATACAGGGCAGATTGCTAATTTCATTTATACTACCCAGGACAGCTTAGTGGAAATAACATTCAAATGTTTCATATTTTTAATGGGCACTGAAATAACCGAAACCAATAGCACACTATAAAAGCATTCATCAATCTTAAATTCCTAAAAGCTGCATTATTTAAGAAACAGAAGAAGAATAACATCCATAGGACTACCATTTTCACAGTACATTCCTCTTTGGAACTTAAAAATTCTCCACTCTTCACTTTAGGACAACTAGAATTTTTTCTATCATTTTTTACATTTATTTTTCTCTTTCCTTATTTAACACTAAAAATCACTTATGTGGCAATTTGGTATTGGATATTGTTTCTGGTTTAGACCTGGTAAATAATCATTATTTCTTTTAAAGGGTAATAAAAAATATTAAAAGAAATTTTTAAAAGTTAATGTTTTATAATTTAGGAATATTCATAATTAATATTATGGTTTTCTTGCCATTCTTTGGAAGTAATTAAAAATAATAACATTTTATTTAATGACATTATTTAAAAGTTGCATAGCACATCATACTTTTTAAAATATTTTTTCACATGCATTATTTCACACATGTAAATATTATAGTGTGGTGTTGTTCCTAACTTACTTTCAAGAATAATAATAAACTAAGACTTCTCTAGGATTATAGTTACAGAAATTTTTTTTTAAAAAATGGCATAGTTTAAGCTATCTATGACCACGTGTAGTCTGGTAAGCTTTTATTTTGTATATCTCTGCATTTTTCTATTCATTCTTGTACACTAGTAGAGTACATTCTATTTAGAATTTATTTTCTCTTGTCCAAAATTTTTTTATTTATTCTTTTTTAGTAGCCTACATTAAAATTGACAAATGAATTTCTATATTTTGATCCAAGGTCTGTCAAACTTCTAAGGCAGAAAGCTATGTTTTAATTATATATTCTAAATGGATACTGGCTCATTTCACATTGGATACTGGTATGAACACTAAGCTTCCTGTATTTATTTTATCAGAGAAGTCATATAAATGAGTTTAATAATGACTTTTAGAGGTTTGGGTGTTATCATCATTATAAAACTAGGAAAGGTGGCAAAGCTAGTATTTTACAGAAATGTCTGGTCTGAATGCTAGTATCTGGACACAATTTCCCTTGTTCGCTTCATGAAATTTTCCCATCTGCTTCTAATTAATTTCTAGTTTTCTAGTAATTCTCAGCATCCACCAGCATGTTGGTCCTGGAAAAAAACATTATAAATGATTTTAAAGGAGCATAGAAATAGAAAGGAAACTATGTCATGAATTTTGCTCTATCAAATATCTAAAATTTTAATGCTACAATATATTTAGTAATTGATTATTACCATGAATTCAGGTATTTAATTTCATTAAATAATGTATCAATATTATTAATGACAATAAATTCCAATCCAAATATTGCATATTTTCTTCTGTAAATGAGAGTAATTTACAACTTTTCATTATATATATTATATATATGTATATACATGTGTGTATATGTATGTATATATATGTGTGTATATATATATATATATATTTTTTTTTTTTTTTTTAAGTGAAAGAGAGGGGCCTCACACACCTGCTGCTTCATGGGCCTAGGCCTCTGCTCCCAGGCTAGTCAGCACCCAGGACACCCTCAAGGAGGATCCCTGATGGAACTGTTCTGTCCACCTGCCACAAAGGACCAGGCCTCTTGTCCCTGAACACCAATGACACTGCAAGGATCCCCAGTAGAGCCATCAAGCTGCAGTGTATACCTGCCAGATATATTGGGCTTGTCCCCACCACCAAGAATCTTAGGTCCCATCACAGTGTGCAGGCAGTCCGTTTCTGCTCCACCCTGTGCTTCAGAGACCCCAGGACACACTGACACAACCCACAGCTGTGATTCAATTATCCAGCAGGCTGTCCCACTCCCCTAACAGGTTCCACACTCATACACTGGAGCCTAAATCTAAATGGTACAGCAAAATGAGGCTCCAGGCAGCAACAGGTTTCTAGAAAAAGGTGGTCATCAGAGAGCTGGTATCTGTCTAGACCCTTTGATCTGCAAGAAAGAAGCACTTGGAGACCTGCCTTACTTCCCCACAGGGAACTTCAATTCAGAGATACAGAAGAAGCTCTTCAATAATGAAGAATCAAACTAGAAAAGATTCATTTCAAACAGAGAAATCCCCTACCAAGGAGCCCACGGGCAGGGAATGGGATGGAAACTTTGAAAAAAATTATCAACAGTCTGATTACTAAAACAAATAATGAAATAAAAGAAGATTTAATGAAGGGACTAAGGGACTAAGTGATAAAACTTAAGAGATGGAAAAACTCGGGGCTGGAGTGATAGATCAGCAGTTGCAGTGCTTGCCTGGCATGCATGAGGACTCCAGTTCAAATCCCAGCACCACAAACACAACAAAGTGTCAGAGCAATGAAAGCCAAATGAAAGACTAAATAAATTGATTCTGTCTTTCTCTATCTCTCTCACTGTCCCTCTTCTAAAAAAAGAGAGAGAGAGAGAGAGAGAGAGATGAAAAACTCTATTACCAAAGAAATAGACACACTGAAAAGGGAAGTAATAGAGCTAAAATCTTCTATATAGCACTGACTACACTAAAATATAGTAGAGATCTCAAATAAATAAGCTTATGTTCCAACTCAGTTACCTACGAAATGAAGAACTAAGCCCAAAACCAACAGAAGTCAAGAAATTATCAATATCAGAGCTGAAATCAATGAAAATCAGAACAAAAACAACAAGAAAAAAAAAAAAAAACAATAAAAGGAATTGACAAAAAGCTGGTTTTTTGAAAAATAAAATTGACAGACTCCTAATCAATCTCATGAAAAGAAGGGAGGTGTTGAAGCAAATCAATAAAATCACTAATGAAAAAAGAGCAATCACCACTGAGCCCAGGCAAATCAAACGGATTATCAGAACCTATTTTGAAAAAAATATATTCCTCTAAATAAGATAATCTGGAAGACATGGACAAATTTCTACATGCATGCAATATTTCCAAACTAATGTAGGATGATATTGAAAACCTAAACACCCCAATAGCAGGCACAGGAATCCATAAGCAATTCAAAGCTTTTCAAAGAAGAAAAGCCCAGGATCTGAATTTTGCCACACCTATGAGCAGGAGCTAACACCTCTCCTTATTAAACTATTCCAGGAAATGGAAATGGAGGGAACTCTCCAAAACACTTTTTATGAGGCAACCATAACTCCAATACCAAAACTCAACAAAGACATATCAAAAAAAGAAAACTGCAGACTGATTTCTCTGATAAACATAGATGGAAAGATCCTTAATAAAGACTATCAAACCACCTTCAAAAGCACATTAAGAAAATAATTCATCACAATCAAGTGGGCAAGTGGGCTTCATTTCCAGGTATGCAAGGCTGGTTCAACATCTGCAAATCAGTAAATGTGAGTCACCACTTAAATAGAATTAAGGAGAAAAGCCATATGATCATGTCAACTGATGCAGCAAAGTTCTTCCATAAAATCCAGCACCCATTTATGATCAAAACTCTGGAGAAGATAGGGATCAAAGAAATGTACCTTACTGTGAAAAGGCTATATATGACAAATCCGCAACTAGCATAATACCAAGTGGAGAAAAACTGAAAGAATTTCCACTAAACTCGGGAACAAGACAAGGCTGCCAACTCTCATATTTTATTCAACATAGTCATCAAGACACTCACTGGAGCAATCAAGCAAGAGAAGGAAATAAATGGGATAATAAAAGAAGAGAAGAAGCCAAACTATCCCTTTTTGCTGACAACATGATCCTATATCTACAAGACCAAAAATACTTCACCTGAAAACTGCTTGAGCTTATAAGCTGATTTAGCAAAGTGGCAGGCTACAAGGTCAACAGCCGTAAATCAACAGCTTTCCTATACGCTAACAAAATTAGGGAGAAAAAGAAATCTGGAAATTGGTGTCATTTACATATTCTCAAAAAAAAAAAAAACTTGGGCATTATTGTAACAGTGTAAGTAAAAGGCCTCTACAGTGAAAATTATCAAGTACTGAAGAAAAAATTTGAAGAATACCTGAAAAGAGGACAAGAAGTTTCATGTTCTTGATTAGGTAGAATTAAACATAATTAAAATGCCTTTTCTGCCAAAAGTGCTATACAGATTCAGTGCAATCCCCATCAAGATGTCAATATCATTCTTGACAGATACCAAAACAGAATTCCTAAATTCACATGGAACAACAAGAAACCCAGAATAGCCAAGACATTACTAAGCAAGAAAAACAAAATAGATGGTATCACAACACCAGTTCTAAAATAAAAAAATATATACTATAGAGCTATAGTATCAAAACCAGCTTGGTAATAGTAAATAGAATGAAGACCAATGGAATAGAATAGAGGGCATTGAGACAAACCCACAAATATCTAAACACTTGATATTTGACAAAGGGTGTCACAATATAACATGGAGGAAAGATAGCCTATTCAACAAATGGTGCTGGACAAATAGGCCACTTGCAGAAAGTTGAAATTGTATGCTTATCTCTCATCTTGCACAAAATGGATCAAGAAACTAGGAATTAAACCAGCTACCAAAGAACTGCTAGAAAAACAAATTAGGAGCAACACTCCAGCATATGGGAGTAGGCAATGACTTTCTCAACAAGACTCACAAAGCAAAAGAATTAATGTCAAATATCAATGAGTAGGATGCCATTAAACTAAAAAGTTTTTGTTCAGCCAAGTAATTGATTAAAACTGTCAAGAAGGAACCTACAGAATGGGAAATAAGCATGGCCTGTGATACCTCTGACAGAGGAACAATATCCAAAATTTACAAAGAAGTCATAAAAGTTAATATCAAAAAACTCAATCTAATCAATAAATGGGCCAGAGAGATAAATAGAAACTTCACAAAAGAGGAAATTGAGCAAGCCAATAAATATATGAGAAACTATTCTAAATCATTAGTAATCAGAGAAATGAAAATCAAAACTACATTAAGATTTCACTTCACTCCAGTCAGATTGGCAAAGATTAAGAATTTAAACAATAATAGCTGCTGGAAGGGTTCTGGGGAGATAATAACATTAGAACTCTATTGGTGTAACTGCAGACCTGTACAGCCTTCTGGAAAGCAGTGTTGAGACTCCTCAAAAAATTAGTGATGGATCCAGTTTTCCCAGAAGAACTGGAATCAGCACATTGGAGTGACACAGCAAAATCAATATTTATAGCAGCTTAATTTACAATAATTAAATTATGTAATCAACTTAGGTGCCCATCACTGGATGAATGGATCCAAAAGCTGTGGTATATATATATACAGTGTCATTTTACTCAGCTATTAGAAACAATGATATCATGGCCTTTGAAGGTAAATGGATGGATGGAAGAAATTATGCTGAGCAAAATTAACAAAACCCAGATACTCAAGCGTCAAATATTTTCTCTCATTTGTGGAGGATAAAGCAAAACCCAGGCTTGGATGAAAAGTCGAGCACACATTCTAGATTTATCAAAGTCAAAGCAACATATAATCTACAGAAACCATAGATACGTAGGGGTGTGAGAGGGAAGAGGTAGAGGGAGGGTAGAGGGAGAGATGATAGGGACAGATCTAGAGGGGGAATCAAAAATACAACTTCCTTTTCACTCCCCCAAGAAGCCAAATGATACTTAAGTAATCATTTAATTCTGGAAAATGCACAAACATTTTTAAATATGTTTGTGTGTGTTATAGAGGGGAAATATAGAAGAGTCAAGGCACTGGGGTGATATGGGAGTTATTTGGATTAGAATCAGGGACATATCATATTGATACTGCTTTTGCATTCATAATTGTACAACAAAACAATTCCTCAAAAAAATTAAAAGAAGAAAAAGAGAGAAGGGGAGAGAACGAGAGAAAGAGAAAGAGAAAATTAGATTTGTTTATTTTTTCATTTGGACTTTGCTTCTCTACCTAGTTGTGTATGTGGTACTGGTGTTCAAACCTGAGTCCTTGCACGTTAGGCAAGTGCTTTGTCCACAATTTTTAATACCTTTTTTGAGCTTCTATTAGCTTTAAAAAATAAATTGAGATTGTTATTTATCCAGATCTATCCTTTAGACAAACAGAAATTTATGATACAGTAAGTATTTATTCCCTGATAATTTGAAATATTTTGCCAGTGAAAATTTCTGAGACATATTTATATATTTATAATAAATGCAGTGATCTGTATATGTATATATATTCTCCCTCCTTAGAATTATTAGTCCATTAAGTTTTTCTTTTGCTTAGATGAATACATTTGTCCAAATAATTGGTTGGCAAGGATTTCTGAAGCAAGTCGTGAGACAATTTCCTAGTTTGTTAATTTTTCAATCTGGCAAAAAAAAAAAAAAAAATTCCAGAACAAAGAGATTAAGCCACATTGACAGAAATGTTCTTATCTGTTTGCCCAAAAGATTCAGTAATGTTCATTCATGTGATTAAATCATCAGGTCACAAATTATCCAGGTTCTGCAATAGATAAAAACAAATTTGTAAGAGTAGGTACATAAATATACAAAGCAGAAGGAAGAGTGGGAAAAGGGAGGTTGAACCCACAACCAAATGCAAAAAATAAAATAAAATGCTATGCAAGCCAAAGAAACCTTCCTACTATCCAAATTTGTCTTTGGGTTCCCATTTCATTCCTCTAATGTCCTCTAACTGTACTCACCTATTCATTTTCCATTCATTCATCATCACATTATAGTCTATTGTTTGGTCCTCCACCAATACATGAAAATAATTCATGATGAAATATAAAATTACTTTCTCTTTGCTAAATATCATCATTATTTCTGGAATTTTAGTAATATTTGACTTAGGATCAACATTTTGGATAATATTTTTGCAACAGTTCCTTTTTTTTTTTTTACTATCAGTTTCAAAATAATGAACAATGACAGATGCTGGAGGGGTTGTGGGAAGAGAGAAACACTACCACACTGCTGGTGGGACTGAAAACTTATATAGCCACTCTGGAAAGCAGTGTGGAGAATCCTCAAAAACCTAGGGCTGTAACCACTTTATGAACCAGCTATCCCACTCCTGGGTATTTTCCCAAAAGAGCTAGAATCAGGATACTACAGAGATACAGATTCACCAATTTACTATAGCTAAACTATGGAATCAACTCAGATGCCCCTCACTGGATGAGTGGATTAAAAGCTGTGGTACATATATACAATGGAATTCTACTCTACTATTACAGAAAATTGTATCATGGAATTTACAGCCAAATGGATGGAGATGGGAAAAAAATATGCTGAGTGAAATATCCCAAACTCAGAGACTCAAGGGCTGAATATTTTTTCTCATATATGGAAGCTAGAATACAGTTGGAGACAGACTGAAAGTTGGCTAAGCTAATAACAACCTCAACTTAGGTGAATTTCTTACAGGAGCAGGGGGAACCTTGTCTATGATGCTGGAGGATGAAGGGAGTGAGGCAGGGAGGGGGAGTGGGATTAGACAGAATATCAAGGCAGCTGGAGGGAGGGAGAAGGGGGGTTATCAACCCAGTGGGGAACCTTCAACTTCCATGAGAAGCCCAACTAACATGGAGTAAAGTAGGGAAAACATGGTATCTGGGAGAACTCAAAGTGGGTAGATCATGAACTGGCAACAGCCTTGACTTTTTCTGCCTACATCTATGTGTTCATGAAAGTGGCAACAATTCCTTCCAATATGTAAGACTATGTTGAACGATTAAAAACAAAGTAATTTATGTCTCTTATCTATTTAAAATGCTTTATGTGAGTTTATTTGGAGTGTTAACCCATAAAGAGTTTTGAACCATTACTTCTTATTTACCTTCTAAATTTATTATAGTTTTTTACCCTTGCATAAACTATTTGCTTATCTTTCCACACAATTACTTTGTTTTTAATGAAAATTATATTTTTTATTAATTCAAAAGTATGTATGGAATGTATGGAATGACTTTCACATTCTGGACTGGTTGTTTTCAATCTGGGACATTGTTTTCAAGATCTAGACTAATAATTTTCAATCTGGGATCTTGTTAGAAACAAATGGTGAGATTTTAAAAATGCCTAATCCCACAATATTCTGCTCTAATTGATTATTGGACTTGATGTCATTGCTCTTATACACTTTTTAGTTAGTTGTATGAATATTAGAGTTACAGACAAAAGCAACATATGGTGTCTTTATTGGAGAAGGTGTTTGATTCCTTATTTCTCCCATTCCTCTTAAGAAATGCATAATGAACTGCCTCCATGAAATTTACTTAATGGATCCCTGGTGGAGTATAATCCCAAAGTTCATTTTGCATTTTATTTCAACTAACATAAATATACCCTGATATTTCAGGCAAATACCTATTAGGATGAATAACGTTGCAAAAGAAAGTCTTTATTGATATAACTTTCTCCCTATACTGGTAGAGGTACCATACACAATTGATTTGTTGCTCTTATTACAATATATTTCCACCATAAATAAGCAGACACAGAACAATAGGTAAGGTGTTGGTTTCATAGACCTTACTCATTATTTTCCTTCTAATATTTAAGGAATAAATAGTGTATGGCATACATAGAACTTTGCACTGGGAAAATAAAATAAAAAACATTAGTTTTTCCCCTATTGTCAAACTTTTCATTAATACAGGCCTATATATTACATTTAGTTAATAAGAAAAAAGAACAAAACACTCAACATTCAAGTACTTATCAATCAACTTCAACAACAATTAATACTTTGTCATGCTTCTTTTTAATGTATCCTTCTGAAAAAAACTTTTGTTGTTGGAATAATTTATTGAATTTGAAGCATCTTAACATTACATTCATATTAAATATAGCATCATGCATCTCAAAAAAAACCATTTCCTTATATAAATAAAAGGATATTATTGCATCTAAGAAAACTAAAATAATTATAATATTGTCAGTTATCCATTCAGTATGCAAATTCTTTGAATACCTAATACATGATTTTTATGTCCAATTTTTTGAAGGAGGATACAAATAAGAAAATGAGCTTCCTTTGTTAGACATGACTACTTTAAATTATGTTTCTGTCTTAAGTATCTTTTAATCTAGACCATTTCCTTCACTTTTTAGTTTTATTTACTGAAGGTGAGTAGGCATGGTTACACACAGATTGGGTAGATGTTCCTATTTGTGAGTTTATTTTTTATGTGTGTGTATTTTAATTTTCTGGTTCAATGAAATGAATTATTATTTACCAAGTTTTTGTTCTTTTTTCCAAGAAATTAAGTGAATTGTGTGATGGTTAAGTGCTAAGGTTGCCAGGACTTTTATGTGGGTAGAGATAGAAAATATGTATTTTTATGTAGAAAAAGATTATGACATTAAACAATGGTTCCAATTCAAAGGTGAGATAAAAATGGTTTTACCTACCAATTGATTTTGTTACTTATACCTATTTCACATATGTTGAAAAGGTTCTGAAGAATGTGATTATACTCATTATATTATATATTCTATAATACCATCTGGCTGCTTTAAAATAAAATATTAATATCATGGAATAAGAAGAATCCCATTGAAAAAAATATAAATTGCTTTTATTTTTTTGTAATCTTTTTTCTAACTATAGAGAAAAAAGTAAGCATTTTTAATTGACAAAGGAAATTACCGGTTGCTCTGTAAATGGAATATTGCATCTTCTTAGGAATATTTGATCTTATTTGATGTTCACTTTTTCTCTAGGCTGTTTTTCATAACTAAAATAAATGCAAATAATTATTCTATAAAAATACAAATTACTTGGGTCTAACATAATAAAAGTGATTATTGTACAATGAAGGAATCAGCTCTTTAAAATTGATTGAATGATCTTCTATTCAATGTAAATATGTGGCTATTTTCTTCTACTTTGACTTAGTTTTAGCATCTTCTAGTTGTCTCATTAATTAATAATTTATTACAAATATTACTTATATCTGAGTGCAATCCAAGGAATCATCGAAAACTATTAGGTTAAGACAATGGGGAAAACAGCCAATTGTCAAAGTTTTCTATTATAGCTATATCTCAAACTTGATGAAAAGTTCTTCCATTTTTTAGTGGATATTCAATTTGAATGATTTCTAATTTCATATTTAGATTATTTAATATATTTATGTGATTTCCAAGTTATCTTAGTAAAGTACAGATTCTTTTATCATGAACAAGTTAAATTTCTATTGTACTCCTTATGTCAATAGTCACCGAAGCTGCATGAAACATTTTAAACACATACTAATTAAAGTCAACAGTGAACTATAAATGCAGCCCTCAGCTGTGAGGCCAGAATGAAGGAGAGAAGAAATGACAAGAGAAAAGACTCCATCTATTTCATGTATTGTTTTCCCTTGTAGGAGAATTTGATTTTGCAAGTGTACTTGAGACTATGATGAGGGCTCTAAACAGGCTCAGAAAAGATGAAATAGAGTGATTGCTAAGAGAGAAGGTCCATGATAAAACCAGAAACAGTGGTCTGGAACCACAAATATTCTAATTTCAGATTGAAGTAAGCAAGGCATGGACAAGCCCTCAGAGGAAGATAAAGAATCAACCGACCTTCATCAAATAGTTGTTTAATATTATATGTGATAATTTATACTCAATATAGCTGTCTGCCATAAGTTACCAGAAATAGTTTGTGCTGCATAATAAATTCATCCATTCTTCAAATGCTGCTGTAATTTTTGATGCACAATGACCAGTACTCAATAAAAAATTATAGTGACAAATGGTTAAGACAATGCTAATGAAAATTAGAAGAACAAAAGAAATAGGGAAAAACTTAACAGTGACCTGTGTAAAAGTCTTTCAAATTTAAAGGAAATATGATTAAAATATGCATTTCATTGGATTAACTCAACAATACTTTAGTTACTGCTAAACAGAGTTAGTAACTGGAGGCTTAATCTGAAGATAGAAACACAGAACCTTGCATTGAAAATATCTAATAACAGCAAAATATATACAAAATTGTTTGCAAATTCTATCATACTTTTAATAATAGACCTACATAAACAGAGGTAGAAGAATAAAGAACCAATGATATGAGAAGACAGAATACTTTATGATATTTAAATAGTGATGAGAAATACAAAGTAACAGATTGAACAAACTTCGCAAGCCATAAATGCTACAAAGCAAATAGGAAGAAAGTGAAGTCTGGACACATCATGATAAAACTGCAAAAGCAAAAAAAGAAGGTTAAGGTAGGAGACTCACAAGTTCAAAGCCAGGCTCAGTAACTTAGTGAGACTCTGTCTCAAAATAGGAAAAAAAAAAAAAAAAAAAAAAAAAAAAAAAAAAAAAAAAAAAAAAAAAAAAAAAAAAAAAAAAAAAAAAAAAAAAAAAAAAAACAACCCCAAAAACAAAACGAAAACAAAAACAAAAGGCTGGGGACATGGCTCAGTCAACCTAGAATCCTTTATTCTCTGAAAACGGTTCTCAAATATACTTAAAGGTATTTTGAGATAAAAACAACAGAGAATTTATCAAAAGTAATCTTTTCTAAAGGAAATTACTAGTCAGTAATCTGAATCATCAATATACATGAGGAATAAATTAGGTTCCCTGAATTAAAAATTAAAAATATTAAAGATGTAGGTTCTTCTTCAAATTATATGTATTTTCACTGTAACTAAGTCAGAATGGATTGTCAGCATATTTTAGAAATAGAATAAGTAATTCTGAAATATATGTAGAGATATGAAACCTTTAAGAATAATCAAGGGAAATATGAATCTCAGAATAAAGGTGGAGGACAACTCTAAACATACCAAGACTGCTGAAAGTAAAAGATAAATTCGGTACAAATACAACCTAGTTTTCCAGGATGAAAAGGCACCACTGGCTCTATGTTGAATGGCATAAATAGCAAGGCAAATACAATCTTTATTCTTTATATTTCTGTCTTCCTATGCCTATCTAGTGATGCCTATTGGAAGAAGCTAACAGAGTTAGCTAACAAAGAAGAAAGTATGTACCTGAATTTCTAGACCCAGAATCACAAATTAGAGTAGTAAGAGTGGGTTTAGAGACCAGAGGCAATAGTTAGATATAAGTTTACTTCTAATTTTGTGCTCAAAATCTGAATATGCACAAATGTGAAACAAATCAAATATGAAAAATAGTTGAAATCAAAACAAAAACAAATATTGGGGTTATGAAATATAGTATTATAAATAAAATGTAGCATAGTTACATAATGGAATTCTAAAAATCAAAACTTGATGCACACAGTGTATGAATAGATCTCACAAAAAATTCAAGGATAGATACAACACAAATAATGAATACTATATAATTTCACTTACATAAAGTGTCCATAGTGTTAAATTTGGAGAGGACAATGGATCATATATTTGCTACCTAAAGTTCCATAACAAACTACCACAAGCTAAGTGTTGTTAAAATAGCATAAATTATCTTTCTACAGATCTAAAGAGTAAGAGTTGCAAATCCAGGCACTGACTAGTGGGTTCCTTGTTGCACTGCTAAAAGAGAATATATCTCATGCCCTTCTCCTAATATCAGACGGTGGCCAGAAATCCTTGGCATTCCTGGACTTACAGACACATTAATCTCTGCCTCATCTACATTTGCATTCTTCTTGCATTTATGTTTCCTTTCCCCTGCCCCCTCTTGTTATAAAGGCAGGAGTGTTTGGGTTACAATCAATCCCAAATCCAGGAAGACCTCTTTTAATTACATGTGAAAAGATCCTATTTCCAAATGAAATCTTATTCTGAGAACGAATCTGTGGAAATATAAATTTGAGTAGGTACAACTGAACCCACTATAGATTCTGAGGAAACTTCTGAAGTCATTGCAAACTATATATCTTAATCTGTGTGGCTGTCTCAGAAGCTTATTGCATTTTTTCTATGTACTAGAGTTAAATAAATGATTAAAAGTAAAATACTGCTATGGTTTGAATGTGAGTTGTCCCCCAAACGCTCATGTATGACTATCCAGGAAGGCTGAGGTGAAATGATTGGGTTATAAGAGCCTTGATCCAATTAGTGAGATAGGGATTAACTGGCAACGGTGGGCTGGTAGGGTGGCTGGAGAAGGTATGTTGCTGGGGGTGTGCCTTTGGGGTATATATTTTGTGTCTGTGGTAGAGTATCTCCCTTTGCTCACTGGATCCATGCCTTCTGCCATGATGCTCAGCCTCACTTTGAGCCCCAAGGAATGGAGCTGACCTTTTGTAAACTGTGACCTCTGGAACCGTGAGCCCCCAAATAAACTTTTCCTACTAAAATTGTTCTTGTTAAGTCTTTTAGTCATAGAAGTGAGATAACTGACTAAAACAGAAACTGGTACCAGGAGTGAGGTCATTGTTGTGACTAACCCAACCATGTGGTTTAGAAGCTTTTGGAGATTTTTTCGTATTTGTGGAAGGGATTTTGGAAAGTTTAGTGATTCAAACTAGAAAACTTTAGATTATTGTAAGAATGGCTTAATGGGCATTTGTGGTGGGAGCTCAGAAGACCAGAATGCCATTAGGACTGTGCACAGTTAAACAGGGCTCAAGAGGTTTCAGAGAGAAAGGAAGACCCTGTTGGAAATTGAACTGAAGGCCATTTGTGTTACATTCTGGCTAAAAGTTTATCTGCATTTTGCCCATGACTGAGGACTTTCACTAAGTGTGATTTTAGAAGTGATGGACTTCTTAACCTGGAAGACAAAATTTCTAGACAGCATAGCATTCAGGCTGTGGCGTGGATATTGTCAGAAGCTTTCAACCAAAAGCACTATGATATTCAGGAGCTGAAAGCAGAGCATAGAGATTTGAAATAGTTGGACTTGAAAGGTGGGAATAAAACTAGGACCAAAGAAGTGGATGTTGTTAAGGACATCATAGCCACTAAAGAAGTAAAGACTGCTTAGAGGCAGTGAGAAGAAGGCTGGAGGTCATCTCAGAAATAGACAATACCACATCCATCCCAAGCTCAAGAGAGTAAAAATTCCTTTGGGAAGAGAGAAGTGGGGCACCCTGCTTGCACCAGGGTGGGGGGTGGCTGAGAAGGTTTTTCAATGTGCTCAGTCACCCAGACACTCAGAGGCCCTGCATTTGTGGTCACTGGAGGCTTTGCCACTGCTCAAGATGGCATCAGGCCTTGGTAGCAACCATGTGGTGCTGGTTCTGCAGGACAGCAGGCTGCTGGAATTAGTGGGTAATGGAGGTTTCCACCAAGATTTCAAAGGAAGGCCTGAGAGCCCAGGCAAAGTGCTTCCAGGTTGGAGTCCCTGTGGGCAGCCCCTGAGAGGGTGATAGGTGGAAATGTGAGGAAAAAACTGAAACAGCAATGGAGACACCAGATATTTAGAAATTCCAGTACCTTGGAACCTGTGCAGAGAAAAGCTGCAGGGACTGAACACAGACCAGCCAACAGAGAGACCATATGGACTGCAACCAGAAAGGCCACTGGGGCAGAACTACACAAAGCCTTTTGTAAGGAACATTCAGATGCCATGTGCTCCAGATGCAGGACATGGAATTACAGGACTTGTTTACCCAGCTGGATTTCAGACTTGCCTTGGTCCTATCCCTTCTTTGTATGCCCCTGTTTGTCTGAAGGAAAATATTTCCTATGTACCTTTGTGTACTGGACATATGTAACTTGATTTTTTTTTTTTAACAGGGATTCATGTTTAAAGTTTGCCTTGAGTCTCAGAAGAGACTTTGGACTTGGATTTCTTGGCAATCTTAGAACTGTTGAGATTATGGGCACTCTTGAAAATTGCTAATGCCTGTGCATTGTCAAATTGTGATGAGCTTTGGGGCACCAGTGGCAGAATGTTATGGTTTGAATGTGAAGTATCCCCAAAATTTCATGTGTGACAATTCAGGAAAGCTGAGGTGAGATGATTGGATTATGAGAGCCTGACCCAATCAGTGAGTTCGGGATTAATTGTTAAGTGTATGCTGGTAGGGTGTAGTTGAAGGAGATGGGTCATTGGGGGCATGCCTTTGGGATATACATTTTCCATCTGGGTGGCATCTCTCTTACTGCTCCCTGGAGCCACGCCTTCCACCATGACGTTTCACCTCACCTCAAGCCCTCAAGAAAGGAGCCAGTCTTCTATGGATAGGGACCTCTAAAACCATGAGACCTCAATTAAATTTTTCCTCCTAAAATTCTTGTCAGGTTTTCGGGACACAGCAACAAAAACACTGACTGAAACAAATACAAAAACACTGACTGAAACAAATACATATATTGCATGTCAGCAAAAATAGGCAGCAAAGGGAACTGTGATATATTTCTAATACAGTTGTTAATTTCAGCAACCAGTTTGCAAAACTACCCTTACCTACTCAAATTCAAATTGTCCATGCTCTATGATACAAAAATTTTACTCATACATAAAAAACTAAGAGTTGTGTGTGTGTGTGGATCAAAGCACATACAAGGATGCATATACCAATAGTGTTCACAATAGCCCAAATCTGAAAACACCCAAGGATGATTTCAACAAGAAACATATGGATTATGTGTCATAATCCTACAATAGAATAATCTATATTGTTTGAAAATAATAATATAAAACAGAGTAAACTTGCTACAAATACCATTGTTAAATCCTTACAACTATTGCGTTAACAAAAATAAGCTTAGATCCAACAGGATAGGATATGTTCTTTTGTTTTATTTAAAGATCAAAATTAGATCACCATCATGAAAGACAGAAAGTGAAAACAAGTAACATATCAGAAGAGTTACAAGCATTGTTGACATGGTTTTGCTGGGATCACTGAATATGTAACAACAGAGTGAATTGAAAGCTGCTGTTTTGCAGTGAATTTGAAAGAGTCTTTGTAATAATCCTTTTTCTGTTCTATCCCTAGATTAGATACTGTTTAAATGGATATGTTCATCATAGGATAATTCAAGCTCAATAGCTAAGTTTAACTCACTTTCTTCTATGCTGTTATGGTTTAGATATTAGGTGTCCCACAAAAGCTCATGTGTGAGACAATGCAAATAGGGTTAGTGAAATGATTGGATTATAAGAGTCTTAATCCAACCAGTGGATTAATCTCCTGATAAGGCTTAACTGGATGGTAAATGCAGGCAGGTAGGCTGTGGCTGGCAGAGGTGGGTTCCTGGGGGTGAACCTCTGGGGTTTATATTTTATGATTGTGGAACAGAGCTCTTTCTTCTTCCTAATGTGAAGCCCTGAGGCACTTTCTTCTGCCTCACCCTTCTGCCATGATGTGCTGTCTCACCTCCTACCCCAAGGAATGGAACCAGCCTTCTATGGACTGGGATGTCTGAAATCATATGCTACCAAATAATCTTTTCCTCATCTTTGTTGTTCTTGTTAGGTCTTTTGATTATAGCAACAGAAAAGATGACCGAAATTATGTATATTATTTTTCAATGAGAATATTGTAAAGTAATGTAAAAAACTACATTAAAACATGAATAGAAATATCATTTCCATTTCCATTATATTCCTCCCATGCTTTTATTTTATTTCTTTTTTTGATTGTTAAATGAATTTTTCATTATTGAAAATTTCAAATATGTACACAAAGAGAATGCTATCATAAAATTCTTAGAACTTTTTTCACAACTTCAAGAATCTTAAACTCTTTCCACTTTCTGTGCCCATTTGCATCCACTTTCTTTCAGTTTCTAGAATTTGAAGTGAACCCCAGATACCATATAATTTCATCTCTAACATTTCAGCATATATGTCTAAAAGAACTCGTTTCTCAATATGAAGGAAGTTTAAATATACTACTATAAATATACTACTATAAATATACTACCTAAGAATTACACTCTTGGATATTGCCAAATATCCAGTAACATGCAAAGTGTTCATTTTCTCATAAATGCCATGAAAGATTTATTTTATACTTTGTGTGAATCAGGATCTAAATAAGTCCATATATGATAATTGTTTTTTTAGAGTTTCTTTTATTCTTTATTTCTATTCACTTCTCTTTCTTGCTTTCTCTTTATTTCTTGCTTTTCATTGCAATTGAAGAAATACAAATTATTTTAAGGTGCTTGAGCAGGTTTCATGTATTCTACGTTCTGTGTATCCGGGTACTTGAGTCCAGAGTTTTGATCTAGTTTGGATTAGATTTTTTTCTGAGGTAACATCATAGACCGAAGACTGTTCTATCAGAAAGTAAAAATGTTTGATTTTTCTGGTTTTGTGTGTGTGTGTGTGTGTGTGTGTGTGTGTGTGTGTGTGATATTAACAAATATTGATGCCTTTTGCTTAGGAGTAATTAATTAAGGGAGGAAAATGGTGATATTCTAATTCTCTCCTCCTTTCTTTATTTTTGAGATGTAACATTAGTATAAAATGAAATATTCTTTGACCTTCTATTAAAGTACTCTGTTACGTTAGTACAGGACAGGCTGTATTTCAGATTTCCATTAAAAATGCCTGAAGTAATTAACTTATTAAGGAAAAAGCCCCACTAGTTTGGTCAATGTTTTGGAGGTTCCAGTTCATGGGTGGTTGGATCATTGCTTTAGAATTTTTGGCAAGGCAGCACACCTTGTTGAGAGCACATGACAGAAGTTGCTCAACTTATGGCAGCCAGGAGCCAAAGAGAGAGAGAGGAAGGCTGGGGTACCAATATCACCTCCAAAGATATGCCTACGAGAGGGCATGTCTTTTACTTGTAGGCCCCATCGTTTAAAAAAAATGTTGAATTGTTATTGTTTTTAAATATACATGTTTTAATAATGTACTATGGCATAATTATAAAATCATGGAATATAGATTTTTCAAATTAAGTGCTCAGTGTTTCTCCTTCTCTTCCTTTCCTCTCTCCCCTTTTTAGTTATATTTGACAAAAGAATGTTGCATACAGTAATAAAAGCATGTAGTATAACTAGTTCCAATTCAGTCCCCAGTATTACCCCTTCCTTCCACCTCCTTTTCTTTCTAGATGTACATTACAATGTAATAGTCAATGATATAATTACACAACTATGGAGTATACCTTGTTTCAATTAAGTTCACAGTGTTTTTCTTCATTCTCCTCCATTCTCTTCCCTCTTCTCTACTTTCTATTATTTACTAATAGTTTTTTAAGTGAATTTTTGATGAACATGCTAATGATTCACTATGATATGTTTATCATGAGCATGGAAATGTTTTGCCTGGTACATTCCAAGAACTTTCCCTATTTCATCCTTGCTTCCTCTGTCTCTTTCCCTTTTGTCTATTCCTCTGATCTTTTCCTTATTTTGGGTTAATTTCTTCATATCAGAGAGTACTTTGGACCTTTGGCTTTTTGAGACTGACTTATTTCACTTACCATGATAGCCTCCAGTTCCATCCATTTGCTGGTAAATGCTATCAAGATATTATTCCTTCTGGCTAAGTAATACTCTATTATGTGTATATAGCCTATCTCTTTACCCATTCATCTATTGAAGGGAACCTTGGTTGGTTCTGTAGCTTAGTTATTATGGGCTGCTCTGAACATTGATGTGGCTGCATCTTTGTAGTATACTGATTTTAGATCCTTTGGATACACACCAAGGAGTGGGATAGCTGGGTCAAATGGTGGATCCATTCGTATTTTTTTGAGGAATCTCAAAACTGCTTTCCAGAGTGGTTGTACCAATTTGCAGTCCCATAAGCAATATATAAACGTACCCAATGCCATTCCGACTGGAGTTAGATGAAATCTCAAAGTGTAGTGTAAAGAATGAGATCAATGCTATGAACTTTTCTCTTAGAATTGCCATCATACTGTTCCACAGATTTTGATATGTTGTGTCACTGTTTTCTTTTATCTCCAAGTATTTTTTATTTTCTCCCTTGATTTTTTCTGCTATCCATTCATCAATCACCAAGTGTTAGGAGTGATTTTTATTCTTTATCTCATCACTAATCTCTAATTTCATTCTGTAATGATTTGATAGAATGCAAGGTATTATCTCTGTTTTATTATAATTGCTAAGATTTGTTTTGCGTACTAAATATCATCTATCTTAGAAAAGGTTACATGTGCCTATGAGAAGAAAGAAAATTCAATTGTTGATGGATGAAATACTCTAAAGATGCCTGTTAGATCCAACTTATTGTCTCACTGAGTTCCATACAGTCTTTACTTATTTTTTGTTTAGATTATCTATTCAATGATAAAAGAGGTATTTTAATGCCAATCCAGAATTATCACATTGTGATCAATCGGGCTCTTAAAATTGAGAAGGGTTTATGCACATTGATAATTCATTGCTTGGGGCATAAATCTTTTATTGTTATATCCTATTAATGTATGGTACCCCTGAGTACTATAAGATGACTTTCCTTGTCTTTTCTGATTAATTTTGGCTTGAAGAGTACTTTATCTGCTACAAGTATAGTAACTCCTGCTTGCTTATGAGAACGATGTGAATGGTATGGTTTTTTTTCCCATCCCTTCATCTTCAGTTATGGGTGTCTTTGACTGTAGGGTGAGTTTCATGCAGGCTGCATAATTTTGGGTCTTGGTTTTTAATTCAATCAGTCAACCTATGTCTTTTGAATGCTATTATTGAGAGATGATCTTTTTTTCCTGCCACTTTGTCTTATTTTTGATGTTTAAATTGGATTTGAATTAATTTTATTATTCTCCTAGTGTAATGTCTTTTATACTTGTTTTCATTTTTGTTTTTCATGTCTTCTTCATAAAATTTTTATTCAGTATGTTTAGTAGTGCAGGTTTTCTA
Source organism: Aplodontia rufa (assembly GCA_004027875.1). Lineage (NCBI taxonomy): Eukaryota > Metazoa > Chordata > Mammalia > Rodentia > Aplodontiidae > Aplodontia > Aplodontia rufa. The sequence continues at coordinate 59,971 of PVKS010004145.1, forward strand.
GTTATGAATTCCTTTACCTTTTGTAGATCATGGAAGGTTTTTATTTCATTTTCAATATTGAAGCTCAATTTTTTAATTTTGCTGGGTATAGTATTATTGGTTGTATCCATTATATTTTTTAAAGAGAGAGGGACAGTGAGAGAGAGAAATAGAGAGAGAAATAGAGAATCAATTTTAATTTTTCGTGTGGCTTTTGTTGCTGCAACAATTCATTGTGTACGTGGTGCTGGCATTTGAATTCACATCCCTGTGTGTGCAAGGCAAGCATCCAAATCACTGAGCCACCACTCCAGCCCCCACAACCATTATCTTTCAAAGCTTGAAATATTTTATTCCAGGCCTTCGTTGCTTTTAGGGTCTGATTGAGAACTCAGTTGAAATCAGGATTCGTTTACCTCTAAATGTGTCTAACATTTTTGACTTGCAGCATTAAATTCTATCCTTATTCTGTATGTTAGGCATTTTCATAATAATGTTTCTTGTGATTTTGTGTATTTAGATTCCCATATGCCTCTGGATTTGAATTTCCATTTCATTCATAATGTTTGGGAAGTTTTCTGATATTATTTCATCAAAAGGGATATTCATTTCATTAGTTTGTGCTTCTGAAACTTCATCTACCCTAGTGAGTCTCAAATTTCATTTCTTGATGTTATCTCAGATTTCTTGCATTATTCTGTTTGTGGTCTCTTGCCATCTTTTCTCTATAGTTGACTTTATTTTTAATATTATGTACTTTGTCTTTGAGGACTGAAAATCTGTCTTCCAAGTTGTTGATCTATTGGTGATGCTTTCTATTGAATTTTTAATTTTGTTTATTGATTCATTCATTTTGAGGATTTTTGTTTGATTCTTTTTCAACACCTCTATCTCTTTACTGAAGTGATCGTTCATTTTCTGTAATTCTTTTTTTTCCTTACATTGCATTTTAGCTTAGAAAACAGCTAAAGTATAATTTTTCTGAATTATTTCTCTGACATTTCTTCCAGTGTGGTGTCATTGATATCTTGATGAAGAATTATGGGTTGTTTGGAATTATTTATTCCCTTGTTTTTTTCATATAAATTATATGTCTGCCCATCTATCAGTTTTGTTCTGAATTCTTCTTTTAAGCATGGGATTTCTGTGTGAACTTCTTTTTCCTGCAAGCCCTGTGTTGGGTGTATTTCTAGACACTTGTGTTTTAGTTTAGTATATGATCTCTGCTGGTCCCAATTTTAGCCACCAAATAACAAACTTGTGAACTTTAAGTGTCCCTGTAGATTACTTGCACCCCACAGAATAAGAGTAAGCAAATAATCACAACAACCAATGCATAAAATGCATAGCATTAAATGAATTACTAGGCTATTACTGTGATATGTGCAAAATTGATTGCTGCAAAAAAATAAAAATAAAAGATAAAACAGTGATGGTAGGGTCAACATATGCTGTCAGAGATGACAATATGTAACCAACAATTAAATCTGGTATTGAGGCACATAATACTTGTCCACTAAGGCCTCCAAAGTATGGGTGTTAAGGACCAGAGTTATGAAAACCTATTTGTTCTACAGGATATTAAGAAAACAAATAAAAGGAAAGGAAAGGTAACATGGAATGAGAAAGATGTTGGAGAAGGAAAAAAAAATATTGGTGAAGAACTCAGGAATTATATCCACTGAGTTGGTAAGTGCAGTAAATGGTCACTTTGTGTCCCCACTATCTCTCTGTCTTTTAGATTCTTCTTGAGTGGTGTACTGGGGCTGGGAACGAGGGTTGAGGGTTGTGAATCTTTCCCTTTTATTTGTGCTGGTTACCCAGCTGTTAGTTTGAGATCAGGAGGGGTGTGAATTACTGACTGCTGAGATCATTATGTACTGGTCAGGTATCCCTAAGGCAGGAGCATGGAGTTCTATGAGGAATTAGTACTCTGCTTCTTCACAGCCCTCAAACAAAGACCCCAAAGACCTTGTGGACTTATTTCCTGTGTATTATTACCTACTCCAGTTTAGGTTTCTGCCCCACCCCAACTGGTATCATGAGCCACCAGGTTAAATGGGGGCAACAATTTGGGCTCTCCTATGCTTTTCACTTGAATCTACTGGGTAGAATGTTGTCTGTGCATGTTCACAAAGTACATCCCCAACTATGTGGAAGGCTCCTTCCCTCAGAGTGCAGTTTCTGTTTTGCATCTCAGTTCCCTTGGCTTTAGGACTGCCTAGAGATGACTGCCTACTCGGTTAGCCAGAAAGCACTAAAGCCTTTCTTCAATGGGTCTATGGAGTAGCATTAGTTCCACAAAGGACAGGGTGACTCTGATTCCAGGGAATTCTGAGTTGGATGAATTAAACCAACGTTTTGCATTCCTCTGCAGTTGTATATTGTGCCATGCCTCCTCCCATGCCGTGATCTGTGCAGATCTGGGTCACGCTGGCACTGTGTCTGCAATCGCCCCTGCTGCTGCTGTTGCTGCTGTAACCCAGCAAACAGTGCTGCCTGAGTCATGCTGGAACTCCCTCCTCATCAGCCAAGGCACCCAAATTTCTGAGACTATATAGTATTTTAATTGACCACTATTGAGGATAACTGAAAGCCATTGTTCACCCACCTTGTGAAGCAGCAAAACTGCTGTAGAATTCTGAGTGGCTAGGCATGCAGTCATTTCCTAGCTACCATCTTCTGCCGACCCCTCCCATAATTTTAAAGGAAACTTTTTGTAGTAATTTTTTTTTAAAGAGAGAGGGACAGTGAGAGAGAGAGAAAGAGAGAGAGAGAGAAACAATTTTATTTAGTTCTTCATATGGCTTCGTTGCTCTGAGACCTCACTGTGTACGTGGTGCTGGGGTTTGAACTCTAGGGTACTTGCACATGCCGGGAAAGTGCTGTAACCCTGAGCCACCGCTCCAGCCCCATGCAGTAATTTTTTTTAGCATTTTTACCATTTTTCACAAATATTAGGTGTATACCCATGTACATATTTATCACCATCTCTTTCATAAAATGGTGCATGCAGTGTACAGGTTCTAGGCCTCACTTCTTTTACTTAATTATATGTTTTGGAGATAGGTCTTACTGTTCTTTCCATTTTAATATTTAATGCTCCATTGTGATAATTTTGCTTTCCTATTTGTCAGTGCCTAAAGCAGTACCAAGTGTTTAGGATCCATTTAGCCTATATTTACTGAATAACTAGAGCAGGTCAGCTCTTTCTTTGTTTTGTATGAATAATATAGCACTGTTGTAGAGAACATTAGGAGAGTGGTCAAGGAAAATAATATTTAGGAAAGTAGTTATCATTTCTTGTTCAAATTTCTTGTTCAAATGGCATTTAATGACCATTCAGCATTTATTAAGAAAAATACTATGATTGGAAGCCTCTTAAAAGGAAAAAGTATCTTGCAAATATATAAGATACTTACCTGGTGTTTCTGGGCAACACCCCAGACTGATAGCTAAGTTAAACAAACAAAATGTAAAGATTAATAAAATGCTACTAAAAGAAATATGGTCTCCTGGCAAATTTTCTGCCCCTGAGGGAAGAACTACTCCATTTTCTAACAGCACAAATTCAAAATATATTTATTCAACTTCTAACTTTTTAGCTAATGAACTTGAATCTCAGAGAGAATACATCCCATGAAAATATAGGGCACTTCAAAATGTGAAAGGTTTGAAAGAGTGAATGATTATCTCTGAAGTACAGATCCAGACCATTTGGTCTTTTTCATACTTTTGTATTTTGCAAATCCACTCTTCCAAAGTTCCAAAATATATTTAAATTATATAAAATCTATTGAAGAGAAAAATAAAATGAGTTTCAAAAACTATTGCAGCTGTTCTCCAAAGGGATAACAAAGATGCAATCTCTAACACAGCATGGAGCCAAAGGGTCAGTATATGAACAGTACCTATTTTGTTCCCTAGGATAAATAACAAAGTCTATTTTACATAATTTTTTGTTTCCTTGGAAACTTTTCTATAAATTTAGAAATAAGGATTTAATAATATGAGGACAAGGGAAAGCTGGGGAAAAAGTATTTGCATGAGACTATTTGAGTTTTCACCTTCCCCACTCCATATAATTAAATTCATGAGTCTATATTAGATACATTTGTATGTATATAATGAATGATTGATGCTCCTTAATGATATTATTTTTCTAAACAGCATAGTATTTGAAGATAGCAATGTATAGAATGGTATCAAATAGTATTCGTTGATACACGAGCAATAACTTCTTCACCGAAAACTATGTAAATAGCTGTATCCTAACCCAGGCCACCTCTAAGTTTGTTCTGTATATTGTATGATTCATACCTCAGTTGTTCTATAGCACTGGGTTGGTTACTGGTAGATCTGAGAAGGCACAAGGAGATGGAATGTGAAACATGGAGTTTATTGAAAATGCTTGTGGGGAAGATCCAGTGGTGACAGGCTGTATGGGTGATTGACAGAAAGTCTTTTGGCAGTAGACTGGACTGATGCACTTCTGGTTCACAATGAATCTTCAGTTCTTAGCAAGAAAACAGTGTCTCTATTCCTCATAAGACTTTTTCCAGTGGTAGCTGACAGGATTAACACTTCCTTCTCCACAGCTCACAGTTCCAACCCAGCCACCAGGGACAGAGATTTTATTAGTTAGATTACAGAAGCAGAGACATCAGTTTAACTTGCCATGTTCAATTGTGTGATCAGCATCCCAAGGAACTTGGTGAGCACACATGAAAGCAGCTTTCTTTCAATAATACTAAGTTTCCCCTAATTACCAGCATGCATGAGAGAAAGTCAATGTTCACTGAGTTAATACTTATCTGAACATTCTGGTGTAGACTCACTTTCACGGTTTCATTGATTTGACTGTGTTCTTGGGAATAGGAGTATGTTTGGGTCATGGTGCTTTACTGTGCTTTTTTCCCAAGGATAACACACATATACGGGCATTCATTTATTCATTTAAAATACCTTTATCAATATCTTCTTTTGTGCTAAGTGTCTAAAGTTGCATCATGAATTTGTCTTAATTATTATTTCATTCATTACCTCTTGCTCCCATTATTTTTTTAATTCCAGGCAATGTATTAGGGCAAATTTCCGCATAGGTTTTGATGAGCTTTACACAGGTACAATATGATATGTCCTCACCTCATGAGCTAAATTATGTGCCTTTTGCCATCTTCAAAGTTCTTTTCCATTTCTTTGATATGGGTGCCTGAAGGGAATCATTTGATATTTATGCATATGGAATATATCTATGTATGTTCATGAGAATAGATGAACACAAGATCTCTTTTAGCCAATAAAGAACAAACACTAAAGAAAAAAACAATCCTTGTTTTGTTTGTTATAAAGGCAGGCCCTCAGATTCATTTCTTAAAAGTTCTGAAATGATCCACAGAGGTGAGCACCAGTACTTCATAGAGTAGCTGATTCTAAATGTATTTTGGGATTTACTTTTTCTCTTTCAGTTTCAAATTACCAATGCCACCACCTACTCTCTGAAATAAAATTGCCAGCACCTTACCTCATGCAAATTTTTATTCTTGTCTTCATGAGAACCTAGACTAAGACAGTTGGCTAACTTCAGGTAAGATGCTGATCACATAGAAGCAGAGAATGAGGTCTTTTTCACTTTGGTAATTAGAATGATAATCACCACATACAGTTGATAGCAACAAAATTGTCCTGAGTTTCACCTGAAGTCATTGGGATTAGATGCCCAAATAGAAGGAGATATGGAGGTGTATGAAAAATATACAGAGACATTCTAAATAAAGTGGTAAGGGTTATATAAGGAATACATACACAGTTATAGACTTTCTGTTAATTGTTTTGGAAACATTTTTAAAATTAGTGGGCTTAGGGCTGGAGCAGTTGCTCAGTGGTTACGGTACTTGCCTGGCATGTGTGTGTACGCAAATTCAAACCCCAGCACCATGTATACAATGCTGTGTCAGAGCAACAAAGCCACATGAAAAACTAAATAAAAATTGATTCTCTCACTCTCTCTCTCTTTAGAAAAATAAATAAATAAAAAGAAATAGCAGGCTTAGGGTAGCCATCTAAATAACTCAAGTCATGTCTTAAAAGTCTGTGAGCATTTTTAACAGTCTTCAGGAAGACCTTCTTAGACATGTTCATGGTAGAATCTTATACAAGAATAGACGAACATCATTGGAACACTGTGACCAAAAGACCTGATGAGAACACTATAAAGGAGTGAAAGTTTATTTGGTTTCAGAGGTCTTCATCCATGGTTGACTGATTCCATAGCTCTGGTTGGTCCCAAGGTGAGGTAGAACATCATGGAGAAAAGGTATGTCAGAACAAAGCAACTCTGGATAGCGCAATCAAGACGCAGGAGGATGAAGAAAAGGGGGAGATAGAAGGAGAGATAGATAGATAGAGAGTGCATTCAACATACTAAAGCAAACTATAAACCCCAAAGGCATGCCCTCCAGTGACCATCCACACCCTTTCTGCCTAAAGTTACCACTCAGTTAACCAATATCAGTGGATTGATCCACAGATTAGGTTACAGTTCTCAGGATCTAATTATTTCACTTTAAAAATTCTTTCATTTTTTTCATGTGAACTTTTGGGGGGAACCTCATAACTGAATCATAACAGAACTTAAAAATATGTTAATTTTATATCTCTGTTTTCAGAATTAATAATGCAATAGGAAAATAATGAGATTCTCCAAGTTTGAGACAGGACTGAAAAAATATGGAGCCTCAGATTCTTTTGAATGCTCTGAGATATGTGCAACCATGCGTTGCAATCCAAGTATTAATCAGCTTCTGATATCAGAAGACATTGGACATGTTAGTAGTCATATAGTGGTTACTATGAAAGAAAGGAGAGACCCAAGATTTTCCCTTCTTACCATCAGTCCAATGAATTGCTTGCTCAATACAGGTGCAGTAATAAACTCTTCCCAAGTTTAGAGTTTCTGTTCCCAAAAGGCATTGATATCAGTATGGAACACATTAAATCTCCACTTAATGCTTTATCTGCCTTGGGGTCACTTTGTGCTTTTCCTGACGATGACACTGTAGAGGATACTTTGTGGATATTTGCACAGATATAGTCTATCTACACATTGCCTCTTACCTTATAACATGTACTTTCTGTTTTCTGCTGACTTCTTTCACCCCTTACCATTGGGTCCTATAGGAATTCATTTGAAATTCACACATGATCAGCTTAATATTATTGATATATGGAGGTGGCTTGGTGCTAATAAGACATAGCCTAGAAATCAATAAAACCATTTTTCGTTCCTGTTGGGGACAGTTCAAACATGCATTTTTAAGTGTCCTCAGAATATCTCATTAGATTAAGAGTAAATCACCAACAGTGGTAGCCAATTTGATAAAGCATCTTCATGTGGCTTTGTTCTTGAAGAATTAATTTCTAAATGTCTCTTCAACAGTCCTTTCTGAAAAGATTAAATAATTTATTCCAAAGAAATGAAGAAAAAAATGATATGCACCCTGTCTACATTATATTTTGTCTCATTGATAAGAATAAGAGGGAAATCATGTAAATTCAGTATCAGACAACTGGAAACACTTACAGACTCAGAAATTTATATGCATTGAACACAAGACAAAGAATACATTGATGTTAAGACAGTTGTGGCAGTGGCAGAGATTCCAGTTTGTGGCGGAGAGGAGGAATAGCACAAATAAAAACACAATGATCAAATTTACATGGAAAAACCTGTAAAACCAGAAAGTTCCCAAACTTAACTATATTAATGGCTGTATAGTAAACTGGCGCTTTAAAAATGCTGTTTTTCAATTTTCAAGTGGAGAGCTCAGGTGGGAAGCCATCTTGAAGAGGCCCAATTGCAGCTTGTTGTTGTAAGAGCCCAGGAGATTATAGAAGATACTGTCATATTGTCCTGGCAAGTGCCTAGTGTGTCTAGGGTTTTCCTCTCATAAGGTGAGTAAGATAAGCACAGAGAAGACTGTATCCAAGGAGGTTTCAAGTCAGAGTTAACAAAGTGGAGTGCAATTCCCTTTCCTTTTGAGTCTAGCAACTCCAATGGCCAGCTGAAGGTCTGGAAACTGAATAAGCAGTCATTATCACACTCAAGACCTGAGCCTGGGAAGACCAATGCATGGGCTGTGGATTGTGCTGGTATGGAGGTTTGACTTCCTCATTCTACAAATACAATTCTTCCCAGGCTCTTAACATCCAGGCTCCAGCGGAAATCAGCATATTTCTGACCCGAGCGGTATGGTGATGTAATCTCTCGAGAGCAGATGAAACTTTACAAAGTCCCAAAAACCTGTTTAGAGCTATACCCCAAATGTAGGAACTTCCAACTTATTACTTTGTAGCATCTCCACCCTAGAAATGCATCCATCTAATCTCTCTGGGCAAAACTCAAATTACAGTCCTTTCTATTCTTGTCCTACCTTGTACTTGATAGAAGGGAAGGTTAAAGCTATTTCAATCAGCTTTAGTTTTAGACCACTCCAGCTGACAGCTTGGTGAGTAATACAAAATGAGAAAGGGTTTAACAGCCAGTCCCTGCTCTCTCTAAAGGCTAAATAGTCCAAGAAGAAACAGAAATGTGAGCATCCTCACTGACTCTTTTGACCATGTCAGCGACAGCCAAAATCAGCATCATAGTGGATAAGATAAAACTGGAAATATTCCCTTTAAATCTGGAAAGGGACAAGGATGCCCACTCTTATCACTCCTATTCAATATAATTCTGGAAATTCTTTATATAGCAGTTGGATAAAAAGATAATAAATGGAATAAAACATAGAAAAAAGGAAGTCAAACTATCTCTGCAGATGATATGATGCTATAATTAGAAAATCCCCCCAAAAAAACTCTGCCAGAAGACTGTTAGAGCTGATAAATTCAGCAAAATAGCAGGTTATAAAAGCAACATATAAAAACATATAAAAATAAATAGCTTTCTTATATACTAAAATGAATAATGAATCTTTTGAGAAATAAATCATGAAAGTAGTTCCATAAAAACAGCTTAAAAACAAAAACAACATACAAACAAAAACTTAGGAGTAAATCCAACCACGGAGGGAAAAGATAACGTCAAGGAAAACTATAGAACATGCGTAAAGAATATGAAGACCTTAGAAGATAGGAAAGCCTCCCATGTTTATGGATAGGCAGAATTAATGCTGTTAAAATGGACATATTATCAAAATTCATATACTGATGTAATGTGATCCATATCAAAATACCATACCATTGAACCTCTTCACAGAATTAGAATAAAAACAGCACAAAAATTCATTTAGAAGATTAAAGACCCAGATATATAATTTAAAAAGCAGTTCTGTAGTCATCATAATACCTGACATCAAATTATTACCACACAGGTATAGAAACAAAAATTGAATAGTATTAGCATAGAAACCAACACGTAGACCAATGGAAGAGAATAGAAGACAGAGAAAAACACCTCACAGATAAAAGTGGCCAAAAACATACACTGAGGAAAAGGTACCCTTTTTAAGCAAATGATGCTAGAAAAACTGGTTTTCTCTATGTAGAGGAATGAGAATAAATTCTTGTCTCTCACCCTCTAAAAAAAAAGTCAACATTAATAATCAAAGACCAAGAAATTAGGCCAGAAATTGTGCAAATGCTAGAATAAAATGTAGGGTCAAGGCTCCAACATATAGACCTAGGGAATAACTTTCTCACTATGACTCTTAAAGCTCAGGATATGACATCAAGAATAAATAAATAGTATTGTGTCAAAAAAACAAAGCTTCTAAGCAGCAAAAATTTAAGAATATAAAAAGAGAATCTAGAGAATGGGAGAAATCTTTGCTAGATGTTTTTCTTATGAAGGGTTAATATACAGAATATATTAAAATCTCAAAAATCTTAACATTAAAAAACCCATGTAGCCCAAATAATAAATGGGCAATGAACTAACAAACACTTTTCAAAAGAAGAAATATAAATGGCCAATGCGTATATGTAAAAAAGTCCAACATCTTTTAGAAATTAGGGAAATGAAAATTAAAATAGCACTCTATTTAGAATGACAGTCATCAAGAATACAAACTGTAATTAATGCTGGATAGTATGTGGACAAAGTAGCACAATTACAGTGTTGGTGGGATTGTAAATTATTACAGTCACTGTGTAAATTACTGCAAAAAAAACTAGAAGTGGACCCACCATATGACCCAACTATCCCACTCATTGATATTAACCCTAAAGAATTAAAGTCAGCGTACTATAGCCATGTATGTTTATAATAACACAATGTGTAATAGTCATACTATGGAACAAGCCTAGATAGTCACCAATGGATGAATGGATAAAGAAAATGTGTATATACACAATGGAGTTTTATTCATACACAAAAAGGATGAATTTATATCATTTACAGGAAAATGGATGGTACTTGAGAATATCATGCTAAACAAAATTTTAAAAAGTCTTAGAAAGTCAAGGAACATATGCTTTCTTTCATGTGTAGAAGCTAGAGAAAAAAATGAGAAGAAAGGTATGGAAGATCATCAAAATTGAAGGGAGATCTGTAGAGTAGAAGAAAGAAATCAGGGGGAGGGAGGAGAGGAGGAAAAGAGGAAAACTGGGAAATAATGTTGACCAAACAAAATAGCTGTATCATGTGCATGTATGAATATATAGCAATTAAAGACCCCACCGTTATTGATAATTAAAATGCAACAATAAAAATTCAGAAAAATGAAAAAGGTTATGAGAAAGCCTATAGAATTCTATGAGGACAAAAATAATTTGGAGTTTCCAGCAAAGTCTCTAAAAAAGTGATAAATAATTGGAATATTGAAGAATTATTAACATTTTGGGATGAAATCAGGACATGAGCTGTTGAAGAATACAGAGGAGAGTTGATGGAAGCAATGGGAGCATCAGGAAAGTGACAAGTGACCTAATGAAGTGGGTAAAATCTGATAACTTAGGGCCTTCTCAGTCCTATGACAGGTAGTAAAGGTGATTATAAATACAAAGAGGGTAAAATTGAAAGGATTTCAGTGATGCGATGACAAAGAATTGTGTTTGTACATATCTATCCGACTTTTGGAGATGACAAAGGTGGAATCACAACTATCAACATAGTAACAATATTAACATCTGTTATTAGTAAGGGTTCCACTAGAAAAATAGAACTAGTAAGAGACCCAAGGAATTGTCCAATGCCATTATAGAGGCTCAACAGGCAAATCCTAAATCCATCAAATTAGTTGTCAGGAAAGCAAACCAGAGTCTCTCTGGCAGAAAAATGAAGTATAGACTGCAGGTAGAATTTCCTTCTTCCTGAAGACAACCTTGGTTCTTCTCTTAAGGCCTTTCAACTGGATGAGGTCTACCCAGAATATTAAGGAAAATCTCCTTTATTTTAAATCCACTAGTAATAGATGCTAGTCTCATCTGTAAAACTCCTTTACAGCAATTCCTAGGTTAGCATTTGACTGCATAAATTAAGATTACAGCCAAGTCAAATTGATACTTAAAAGTGACCATCACAACTTCTAATTTTTTCTTCAGGATCCTTTCAGTGAAATTCTATTCCATCTTAAGACTTAAAAATTAATACTCAAACATAATGCTCTTTTAATTTATGTGTTACTTCTCCAAATAAAGCTTTGAATCCAGTTACCCTAATGTCAGTTAAAACTAATTTTTCTCAATCCTATTTCAGTAACTATAGTCTATAAGCACTACTTTAGTGTCATATTTACAAGCCAAATTTGGATTGCGTCTCACTCTATTTATAGTAGATACATATTTTCTTATGTATTTCTCCAGATGGCAGTTTAGTAGTCTATATCCAGACTTTAAAATGGAATATTTGACCTAATAATTGTACAAAATTTTCATATAACAATAATTTAAAACATGTTCAAATGAAACAAAATGGAACAATAATTAAAAAGCAACACAAGGTAATTCAGTGGTAAAGCATTTGTCTAGGAAGCAGGAGGCCCTGGGTTCACAAGAGAAAAACAATCTATTGACAAAAAAGTTCAAAATAGATTAAGTAAATCAATATCTGTCTATGCTCTATTTTCATCAAAAATGTTTTGTGAAGTTTTAATAACTTGAGAAAATGTTAGGTTTAAAATTAATTATAATGCTAAAAGTGATACATATTTTAGATCATTTCAATTATGTAAGAATGCATAGCCTTAGATCTATAGACTAGAAATTCTACACCTTACTGTGTAGGAGATGACCACAAAAAATTCTCTGACCTGCTTTGCCTGATAGGATGTCAGAAAACCATCATGCTAGAGGTGTTCTTCCCTATACCTGAGAGAACGGAACACTGCATAGATGCTAAGAAGCAACTGAACAGACAGCCTAGCTGGGTCTTGCCCCTTAGAGTATTACTGTTAGATTACACCACTTAGTCCTATCACATTTATAAATGATTGTCTATTCATCATGTAACCTAAGTCTAAAAATACTTTTTCCTGGTCTTTGGATATTCATTTCTGAAGACCCTTATGTCAGATACGTCTGTGATTGAATACATTTGTTGTGCTGTTCTCTCATTAATTTTCCTTTTGCTATAGGAGTATGTGTCAGGACACTATGATGGGTAAGGAAAGGTCTCATATCTCTCACTCCTGAAATAACACTTATTTAGATATTCCTCTTCTCTCTTAATTGGACTCTCTCATTCTCTGTTTCTGTCTCTTTACTGAGGTCTTTTCTATGCTGGTTTCACTCAAAAAAATCTTTCTGAGTATATATCTAATGTCTCAAAAAATAACATTTTTCTCTGATGACTTTAGAAGCAAATGAATAATTTAGCAAAAACTTTTTTTGTACTGAGGGAAAGATTTTTCAATTTCTCAGTAGAGTGGATAGTCCTTGTGAACTCTGAATATATTTTTTTTTTGACATTAGGAAAATGAGATAGAAGCAAGGAAGCCCTGACGTAATTACATTTAAGAATTTAGTTATGTAATACATAATTTATTTTATGACTCTTGTCTCTGCTGGAGTTTAACAAAATTATCAATCATTTTTTAGCAATTAAATTTCAGGTAAATTAAGAAGATATCTATATCAATTGATTTGAACTAAATTGGTTATCTTAATATTTAAATCAGTATAACATGATATGGTTAACTAATATGAGCACATGGCTTTTTAAATTTATTACAATTGATTAATGATTTTTAATTAATGAAAGTTAATTAAATTTAAATAAAGTAATCCTCAGATCCACTAACCAAATTTCAAATTGTCAGTGGACATACATAGTTGGTAATTGAAATATTGGCAAATGCAGACAGAAAATTTTCATCTTTATAGAAAGCATTATTGGAAGTGCTGTTCTCTTTTACAATTAAATTATTGCAATAAACACTTTTGCAAATTCTTGAATTATTGCACAGATATTTTAAATTTAAAAGCCATTGGGATGAATTATATTTCTAAATTTTGCTGGTCAATTGCCTGTTTGCTTTCAAATCCAAAATTGCATTTAACTCCGTACTTTGTCCTGTAGTAGCAAGGAAGCTGTGGCCTAAATAGGAAGTACCTTTGTTTCATGGCATCTCTTGAAGTGGATCCATGTCCTCATTCCCTCTGTGGATGACTGTTCCTTACCTGGTCTCAGTTTTGCTTGGGGTAGAGCTTGCCTGGTAGGATTCAAGTTTCCTTCTAATGGCTGGAATTTCTCTTGGCTGGTAATGGCACTTTATCTCTCAACTCTGTCAATAACTTCCTGCCTTGAAATTCTTTGGGGGAATCTCAGTTTTTATTATTTTGCTAGTGATTTCAGAAACTGTTTAACCAATTACTTGTATTAAATCCCAACCCATTTGCTTTATATTTTCTTTTTTAAAAAGGGAATAATTTCTATTTTACTGACTGATTGTGATACATGCATAGATGAATCCAAATAAATCATGAAATTTTGTTTTTAATAAGCCATATGATTTAGAATAACACATTGCGATTTAATGTTCTCAAAAATCAATGGAAGAAAAATGTGTAATTTAAAACAAAGACAGTTCTGCTATGTGTTTTACTTTGTATGTTTGTGGAATAAGAAATGATTTTGAGGGCTAGAGCCATGGCTCAGCAGTTACGATGCTTGCCTGGCATGCGTGAGGACACAAGTTCAAACCCCAGCACCACATAGATAATGAAGTGTTGGAACAAGGAAAGACATATGAAAAATTTAAAAAAATTTGTTCTCTCTTTCTTCTCTGTCTCACTGTCCCTTTCTTAAAAAAGATTTTGAATTACTCTATTCAACAACAAAAAATAACAAAATAATTGATTTTAAGTTAAGACTGCAAATAGGAGTTATAATAAGTAAAATTTCCCAGGAGTTTTTCTAGAATTACTATGGGGTCTTTATGGGAAAATTCATTTTTGTGTTAGTATGCAGAAAGAAAAAGGAGGGTTAAGTATATAAAGAAAGATTTTGCTCACATTTTTCCTATAATGAGAATTCTGAAATTGGTACACTGCCTTTATGAACTTTCCAGTGGTAAAACATTTGACGGTTCTCATTTTAATTTATTAGAAAAGTCAGTCTAAGATGGAAATTTGGGATAATTACATCCCCTTATAAAGGGAAAATTTCTCAGAGACATTTAGAACAATAATAAAATTTCACTTTTATCAAATGGAATAGTTTGTGAGTAGTATTTCTAATTCTATCAGGACTTTTTCATTAAAGAAATAATTTTAAAGCCAATTTCTGAAAAGCCTGAGAATTCCTCTTATTAATAATGCATTTCCTACTTTTCTGGTATTGTGTTTATTTTCCATAAGCTTTTTCTCCAGCATTTGAATTTGTCCTGATATTATTAATTCTATAAAATATATATTTAGGAATTCCAAGACCTTGGGGTGTGCTCTGTATCCACATGCTCAGCCAGGAAAGTGAATCTCATCTCTTCGGATGTTCTTCAGTTTTCAAATCTGTCACTATGTATGCTGTTGACTTGGAGTTGATCTGCCCCCCCAATAACGTTAAAAACAACTCTTTACATATATTCCTAATAGCTAATTGCTGCTGCACTTCTTATGTGACACATTCCTAGTATCAGAACAAATGATGTCTTTTGAATTGACTCCAGAATTTCTTTTAAAATTGATTCAGATCTACTGATACTAATTCTCTCAAACTATTTTTCTTATGTACCAAACCCATAATTGATGTAAGAAGGGAACTTTATGAAATCTTATTGGTAAAATATTAAAACTAGTTAGGGGGTCAGAGAATCCCAGTGCATACCTTAACTCTTTCTTGAGCAAATCACTCATTGTTACCTCTCCCAGGATGAGGCTACAATACTAAGAAAACACTAATTTCCTTTTTCCCAGTGGTTATCAATGAGTCTATATGATGGTAGCAAAAAATTAATTAATTAAATAAACAAAAATTTAAAAAAATGGTTAAAGTTCTTATTTCTTCTAAAATACATTTTGTTTGAGAAGAATTTAATATTGATTCAGTAAGCAACTACAATGAAATAATGATTCTTATTCAGATTTATTGGCTTAAAAATCCTCATTCCACTACCAGTTTACCATGGAACTTTAAGGGATATTCTTAGTCTGAACTTCTTTAAATGTTTAATAATTAAATGATTTTATAAAAATCAGTTCCTCTTTAGTGTGTGTGTGTGTGTGTGCGTGCGTGTGTTTGTCTTTTATGTGAGAAAGGAAAAGGAAAAAAAGAAAGACTGAGATAAGACATGTATACATTAGAAAAGCAACTGACATGTCTGTAGCCATAGTACCCTGAACACACCTGATCTCACCTTAAGAGTAACTGACACATAGTATATAATAAGAAGAATTATAATGATTATTATGGTCAATAAATAAATATTTCAAGTATATTATGTGTAGGATACTTGCCTGTAACTTTCTACAAATAAAATATTCCACAATCACTGCATTTTGGTGTTGATTTTCACCTAAAAAATATCATGATACCTATCTGTATCTGTATGTGTGTGTGTGTGTGTGTATATATATATATATATATATATATAAATATATATATAATTAGAGTAATACTTGTCAGAGTTACCAGGTTTATAAATATAAAAATAGATCAAGGAAGAATTATGACTTGTGATGTCCATCAAAGGAAGTCTTACAGAACAGGAAGAATCCATAAAAATTCCTGAAGAGTGGATGATCTCTTAGAACTAATGAGGATTGATCACTCTGAATAATGGGGAAATGCATTTTGAAAAAACAAGGAGTCTAGGGAGTATGGCTGAAATAAACACAAGCATGGTCCATGGATGCAAGTGGAGGCTGTAGGGAGAGGTCTTTTAATGACTGTTTTGAAATCTAGCTCCCATTGATTCAACACAGAAGAGCAGAAGTGTACTAGAGGTATGATCTTGAACTTTAGTGAGGTCAGAGGTAGGAAATGGGAAGCAGGAAGCAGTAGCAGTAATGAATGCACATTATTGAGATCTTTCATACAGTGCTCCTAAAAATAAATCAGATAATGATTCAAATTTAATCTGTAATAGATTCTTCTCCAAGTAATGAGATGACGAAAAGAATGATCTGTCTTGGTGGTAGATGGTCATCATACCTCCATTTCACCACATTCTTAGTAGTTATTTCCTTATTTAGTTCCTAACCATATTAAATTTGTAGCTGTGACACATGACTGCCTTTGGCATCTGGGACATGACATTAACAATTCTGAAGCAAATAAAGGCCTACTAAGTGTTTGCACATTAAAGGCTGGTTTATTTGAACATTCACTTTTAAAGCGAGTTGTTATGTATCAAAGTAATGTAAACTAGACTCTGAAAGAAAGCACAAGAGAAAGCATGCTATCCAAGGTGCTAGGCCTGCAAGTAAAGCTATTTTGGGATATCACACCCTTGAAAACTTAGACTGCATCCATATTAGAAGCCCTAAAAAAATCCAGAACAGCATTTTAACTGAGCCCCAGGCAAATCACATACTCAGGAAAAATAACAAAATGGCTGCAATTTTAGTCACTGAGTTACTCGAGAGTTTGTTTCGTAGATATAGGTAACAGAAAATGACAGCAGATGGCAGAAAACAAATGACTTTTGAATGGGCAGGAATTAAGGTGCTGGATGACTTGATAAAAGTCTCAAGAGATTCTATCAAACAAACATGAAATGATTCCAATAAAGTAGACCCATCCTATTAGCAACTAGAAGCCTCATGTAAAACTCTTTAAAATGAAGTCAATAGAGGTAAATAAAGCTCGGCAATTATGGACTGCCTCTTTTTAAAAAGAATGGAAATGTTGCACGTGAACATTTATGAATGGTACATTTAGGAAACAAAATTTAAACCAATAAGCAGAGGTCATTTGAGCAAAATGTGTTTTCTTCTCTTTTTACTTAATACATCATTAAAATGATAATAAAAAATAAAAATATAAATCCATAAAAGAAATATCATCAGTAAAATTTATTGCATCTTTTTCTCAAATATGAAAATTAGGAAGAAGTGACAGATGGAAGAGAGTGAGGAAAGTAACTTCCTGGAGGGAAACTATAAGAACATGGAAGATCTCCCTAGCAGAATTCTGAAGAACCTCCAGACCTGGGGGCTATAGGAGCCATGCATGGCAGAGAGAGGAAATGAGATAGAAAACTAAGGGAGAGGGGGGATTCATTTCATTACTTAATTGAGATTCTCACAAGTCCTCAACACAGAACAAAATTCAGAGATTTCCTCAGTAAAGAAACTTAATTAAATTGTTTGAGGAAGGAAGTCTCTAAACGGAATGTTTTGGGATCTTGTCAGTCTCTTGTTTGAGGTCCTACAACACAAGGTCTATATATAGAATACATTGTAGTTTGTACCCTAAAGACGATGATTGGACAAGAAGGCAAGTGGAAGCTAGAGCATACCTCACACTGTTTTCAAAACTGTGTGCAAAGGCTGTGTCTATCCAATAAGAACACTATATTTTTCAAATTTAACACAAAATCAAATGATACCTATTAAGCATCTCTGTTCTGCAAAATAATTTTCTATCTACTTTACCTGAATTATACCAATTGAACAGAATTATATGTTATAATGTTACCTAACTCTTCAAAATGAAATTATAATTTCTAGACTAAGACTAAAGAATCTATGAATGCAAAAGAGATAGAAATATGTGAAAAAAATAATAGAAATATTTGAAAATATGTCCAATCCATAAGAATGAAAAAATAACACATATAAGACCAAGAAAAAACGCTTTGAAACTGAATACATAGGGAAAAATCTATAACAATACTGTGGACATTTGGTTATAGAAAAACTGACAAAATATTCACTTTCATGCATTTTTACATTTTGCCATTTTTCTAAAATGTTTAAAATCATAATTTCTTAATGGTCTTCAAACTTACTGTTGTTGTTTAGATGCGAGATATTCCTCAAAAGCTCATGTGTTCGACAATCCAAGCAAGTTTAGAGGTAAAATGATTGGCTTATGAGAACCTTAATTCAATCACTGCATTAATCTACCATTATGAGTAAACTGGGCAGTAGTTATAGGCAATTAAGGTGTGGCAGGAGGAGGTCTGTAACTATCAGTGTGCCTTTGAGGTTCATATTTTATCCCTCATGAGTGGGGAGCTCTCTCTCCCTCTCTGATTCTTTGTGCTTTGTCCTGAGTTATTTTCCTCCATGGTGCTTCTTCTGCCATGATATTCTCTGCCTTCCCTTGGACCCAAAGAAATGGAGAATGGGCTGAGACCTTTGAAACTGAGCACTGAATAAATTTTTCTCTAATACGATTGTTCTTATCAGGTCTTTTGGTTGTAGCAGTGAAAAAGCTAGTATATACTGGACTTTGGCAAATGAAGGCTTTTTTTTTTTTTAAGAGACAGTGAGAGAGAGATAAAGAGAGAATCAATTTTATTTATTTTTTCATCTAGCTGTCATTGTTCTGACATTTCATTGTGTATGTGGTACTGGGATTTGAACACATGTCCTTGCACATGCCAGGCAAGTGCTTTAACCACCAAGCCACTGCTTCAGCCCTGCAAACTGTTTTCTATGCCTCTTAGACATGCTAGTAGAAAGTGTAAACAGACTATTGCCTATGCTGAATTAAATTTTTAGATACAGTTCTGTGTTGAGATTAAAAACTTGAAAATCATCTATTTATAGATGATTAGTGAAGTCATGGGATTGGACGACTTTGGAGGGGGTAAGAAGTGAAAAAACATTTCTAGAGCTAAAATAAATTCCACGAAATTTAAACATAGACTACAGATTTAAGGACATCTTCAGTGTTCATGGAAAAAATATAATCTTTAGAATGAGAATGCCATTTTTTTCCCTGTGAAACACCAAGTATAGTGTTTGGAATTAGAAAAATCAAAGGTCTTCAAATCTCAAAGTTCTTTCTTTACATGAGCAATGTATAAACTTATTAAACTGTGACTTTTCTTTATTTTGCCATAAGCCTCAAGTTTTGAAATATCAATTCAAATCTTTATTTTCTTTTAGTTAATAATGTTAAGAACAACATCACTGTTTTAGAAGAATTTGTTCAGCAGAGAAAATTAGGTACTAAATATCAATTAATTCCTAATATAAGAGGAAAATATACCTTTAGTCAACAAATGCTATATAAATACAGTTTTAGTTTTATAAGGATATTGAGACTAGCTTAGGGTTATTTATGATTAAGTAGTTTGCAAAACTTAATAAAGCAAATATTCTCGGCTGGAATTCTTACCACTTTCTAATATTTTGCAAATATTTTCTGTGGCTGAATTTCCACCATTGTCAATATATTGGTAAGAAAATTTCACACAGTGACCTTGTGGTTCTGAAGAAATAGATCTCCGCTACTTGGATTTATGCATAATCTGGAGTTTTAAAGTAAAGATATTCAGTGAAGGATATCACTGAAGTATATTCAGTAAGGGTACACAGAAAATATGTATTAAGAAATTTTTAGGGGCCAGAGCGGTGGCTCAGCAGTTATGCTGCTTGCCCGGCATGTATAAGTACAGGGGTTCAAACCCCAGCACCCACGTACACAACTAATTGTCAGAGCAATGAAAGCCATGTGAAAAACAGTAAAAAATTGATTCTCTCTCTCTCTCTCTCTCACTGTCCTTCTCTCTCGAAAAAAAAGAAGAAAAAAGAAATTTTTATAGTAGAAAGCATAATAATTTCCCTATTACATTGCATGTGCATCTGAGAGATAACATGAAGACTTATTGACCTTCTGGTTTTATTGTGGGTTTTTTTAATTAATAAATATAAGTGGTTGAAGATTTCAGAAGAGGAACTGCATTTTCATTAGATGAAAAATTATTTCTGTGTTGCAGAGTGGGATAATTGATAAAGTAAGTGTTGAACATGTTATGCAACATATGGGCAAGGTTGTATTCCATTCCAGCTCCTGGATCTCTCCTCACATGTATTTTACAGTGCATGCCATTACGATCAAATAAGCCACAATAAAAAATCTATTTATAGATTATAAAAGTTTATTTTATAGATTATAAAACCCCTCTCATTTAAAATTACATTTCTAAATCTTTTAAGTAATTAAATTAACCAAATATCAGATGTAAGCTATTAATTACACTGAATATATGAAGCATTTGCCAATCTGTAGACCCCTTTGCTACCCCTCCATATCCCAAACACCATAATTCTCAGATATTAAAGTGAAAACATCCACTAGAGATAATTTTTTACCTGTTTTTTTTTTTGGTTGTTGTTCATTGTCATCCCTTCATCTGCTGCACAATTTTCTATAGTGATTTCAGAGTCACAAGGGATGACTATATTGTTAATTAATTTCTTTAAATGATTAAATAGTAAGTGAGACGGAATTAGGAAGGCCATTTTATCTAATACGGTGGCATGTCACTCAAAACTCCTGCTTTAGGGCTTAGATATTCATTTCCCCATTAGTCTGGAATATCTACCTACTAATAATTCACACATAAATCTTTCAGCAGGAATTTCACTCTGCCAAAAATCATTTTCAGCTTTCAATGTAGACATGTAAATCCCAACCTCTCCTTGCTTTAATCGAAGACAAGTTTGAAACCCATCTCTTCTTGATAGTCTCAGCTTCTTCTAGGATCCTCAGAGATCGATATTGTAAACACATCAGAGTTCCACTTTTCCTCATCCTAACATACTTTCCTCCTCCAATTCAAATATTGTTCTTCAGAATACACCTTGTTAACCTGTGCACAAATAATCTGTCTCAGAAGCTATTTCCTAGGAATCAGATAGGGGATACACGGTTGTGTTTAAATAGCTATAATAATTTTCATTGAATTCAATTTTCATTATTTGAGTAAGAATCTATAGACTCTAGGGGAAAGATATGGAACTTACATAATTATCTTCTAAGAGCTTAGTCTTCAACAAACAATTGTGCACTTGACATAGCTTTACTGTTGGTAGAACTAAGGACTGGTACAGTTGCTATAGAAAGCAGTGTGGAGACTCCTCAAAATATTAGAATTGGATCCACCATACAACCCAGCTGTCCCTTTTCTGGGTATCTTCCCAGAAGAGCTAGAATGAGTATATTACAATAACACAGCAAAATCAAAATTTATAGCAGCTCAATTTACAATAGCTAATGTATGGAATCAAACCAGATGCCTTTCACTGGATGAACGGATATATATACACACACATAAACACATACATGCATATACATACTATGGAGTTCTACTCAGATATTAGAAACAACAATATTACATAGCCTTTGAAGGTAAATGGATACCAATGGAAGAAATTATGCTGAGTGAAATTAGCTAAACCCAGAGACTCAAGGGGCAAATATTTTCCCTCATTTGTGGAAGCTAGAGCAAAGCTCAGGCTTGGGTGAAAGGTCATGTTCATGTACTACACTCACCAAAGTCAAAGAACACATGATGTAGAGGAACCATAGATATGGAGGGGGGAAGGTGGGAGGGAGGGGAGAGGGAAGGATTATAGTGAGGGATCGAGGGGAGGATTCAACAATGTAGCTTACATTTTAGTCCTCCGAGAAGCCAAAAAACCAAATACTTTAATTTAATAATTTAATTTTGGAAAATGTGTGTGTGTGTACACACATATACACATATATACATATATATATAAACATTTATATCTGTTTTGGGAGGATGTATAGAAAAGTCAAGATACTGGGATATAGGTGATGTGAGGGTGACTCTGGGTTAGGATCAGGGGCATATCATAGTGTTACTACATACACATTTATGATAGCACAACAACACAACTCACTAAATTTTTTTAAAAAGATGGAAAATGCATTATAAAGATAATTTGAATAGAGTTGGAAATCAGCACCAATGGTTATGAAATGTTAGAAACTGCCACCTTTCTGATTTTAATATTTTCTATGATTTTTTTTCATTTTCTACTCAATGAAGTTTTCTCAAACTACGTGGAAGACAGCGCTCTATATGTTGCTCACACAAAAATTTTACAGTCAGTTCCCTCAGTTGGAAATGGGTCGATAGAGGGAGAGAGATAAACTTTCTTTCTAGATCCCTTCATGAATAATACAGAAATGGACTCTTATGCCAGGAATGAGCCAGATTCTCTTTCATGGGTAATCAGCTGCAGTCAGGACTAGCAGACACAACTTGATTCACATAAAAACTCTGTAATAATTATATGGATAATGTGTGAGGCAAAAGTGATTTCAGATTAAGGAAAGGAGAGGTAAGTTACTTCACAAGTTATATTTATTAGCACATGTTATATGCCTTAAATTTATATCTGTCTATCATCCATTTACTATTGAAAGAGAGAGGAGTAGGAAAAGAAGGATAGAAGTTTAGGAGGAGAAGTAGGAGGAAGAAAAGAAAGGAGAGAGGGAAGGAAGGAAGGAGGGATGGAATTTTTCTTAGTATAATTTATTAGTCAGAATCTGTATTAACAGATAATAGAAAGATTGAGATAGTAAGAATAGCTAATGGCTAACCTTTTTCCCCCTGTTTGATGCTCTTGCAAAGTCACTTGAATGAAATTCTTTACATGGTCTTATTTAGAAAATATTACGCCCACTAAAAGGCCTGTGTACAATATATTTTCCAAAATCTATCTGACGGTATTCTGGGTTTGCAAGCTTGAACATTGTGACCTATTTTGTTTTACCTATAACACTGTTCACATTCTGATGAGCTCAGAATGGAACAAAGGCTATGGAAGCCTTTATTAAATTGACTAGTGAGTGATCTAATCTTCCATCCCAAGCAGAGTTCTTAAAAGCACCATCATGTGTTAAAAGCTTTATTGCATTATAGTAATCTTAGAGAACAACCTTACTAATTCTTCTTTCCTGAAGTTTTCAAACAATGGGATGGAGCAAACTTACTAGTTACCCTGAAGCTGGGAGGACCTGGGTTTTTATGTCATTCTCAGCTGTGACTAATGGATGAAACAGCACGCAGTGTTGATTACTAGGAAAACATTGCGGTACACTTTGCAGTACAATAAAGACTGCTGATGGACAATTGTACTCCTGTGACTATCGCTGGGTTGCAGTAATAGCCAAAGGATACTCTCTCTTTTGCTCCTCTGCCACTTTTGAATATTGTGGTTCTGAACAATTTCACTTTCCTTTCATGGCTTTTTCTAACAGTTGGGAATCTCTGTAGATCATCCTGTTTTTTTTTTACTTTTATTTAAAATTCAACTAAATTATACTAAGCATAGACCATTATCAAATGGTCAGTTAAGTGCAACTAGTACTGTATATTTTAGGAATTTTATGTTATTAAGTACACAGTATATAAACTCATACATGAATACTATTCAATGAAATGGGTGATAATTTTAAGATTATATAACAGAAAATATGACACAAAATTTATATATTTATGAAAGTGTATATGAATATATATATACTCTATCATTAAAATAAGTATATTTTTCATTGGATGATATACACAGCATTTTATATATATATGTATGTATATATATATATATATTAAAGTTGGTTTCAGAAACGGATAGCCTTCCTTTTTTCATAGAATTAAAATAAAGTCCTACTGTCTTAATGACCTTAAACTTGAAACTAGGTTAACACTATAAGGTAACATGTATGGAGCATAAATAAATATGAATAATATAAGCAATGATCAAAAGAAGTTTGCATAGATTATGGAAACATTAATATATTTTACAGATTTAGACAAAGCATTGATTATAGAGTATTGGTTTTTAAATTCTTTACTTTCCCATACATTCAAGTGAATTTACTCTGCATGTACACTTGCTGTAATATGCTGAAATGCGTACACAATTTCTTAATAGGAAGAAGTATTTACAAATAAATCAGTCAGTTGCATGTGTTTTAAAAATCATACACTACTGCAGTGATTTTTAAAGTGTAAATATTCATTATTCCGTGCAAGGTCATGAATAATGTGTCCTCTTTTCAGATAGTATTTATTAACTTTAAACCAAATCTAGGAACTAGAATGAGGATATAATCCACATAATTTTCTTCATACTTTTCTCTTACCTTCTGATAATAGTCACCTCACTATTTTTTGTAAATAGGAAATGTGTTTTTTAAAAGGAATATAAGCAGAGAAAAAAAAGAAAAAAGCACTCTAAATCTTATAATAAATCCATCTTTATATCATTTTCATACTTTGAAAAAGATGGATAGAAGGAGAAAGTTAAAATGCATAGAGTTGTTTTTAAAAATGATATCTGAATATCATGTTACTTTAATTTTAAAAACTTCAATGTGAAAACAAAAGACACCATTAAAATAATTGCTGAACTCGAAATACTACTAACTTCATCTCAAATTATAGATATTGCTTCCCAAAGTAGTACTGTAAGTTAAAAGGAAATACATTATAAAAATTTAAAAATTAATTGGAAATATTATTTTTCTAAAGATATTACAAATTAGAAATAACTGATTCTTCAAAATGAAAAATAATTTACATAGCACTCATCAATTTCCTTCCAACTTCTAACTATTTCTTGATTTTGGCATTTTTTTGTAATTTAATGTTTAAATATTGTGATTTTATATTTATATAATTTTTTAATTGCCCAGCAGTTTAGTTTTGACTTTACATTAAAATGAATTCATACAATGCACTAGTCATTTTGTTAGAGTTTTTTCAAGATTGTGTTCATTTCATTTATAGTTATCTCTAAATTGCCTTGATTTTTAGATTTTACTGTTTTTACTAATGAAGAGCAAATGATTTCTTACGTTCTTTCGTGTTTCAAAGGGTTAGTTGTGATACACTTCAGTGAACTTTTTGTTGTGTGGATATTATTAAATGATAATTTCTGTATTCTCAGAGCCTGTAAAACTTGATCATAATCTTTTGGCTTTGGGAATGCTGTGATGACATCTGAGGGAAATTCATTGTTTTTTTGTTTTGTTTGTTTTTATCTTTTAGACATCCTGCCTTGCTCTTGATGCAAGTACTTACATTGGAGGTAAATGAGTTTGGTGTGCTATTGATCATGATATACCAGATTTTATAGTGACTTCCATGAACAAGAGCTTATTTCTTATTCATTCACTCTGCTTTTATGATGGATTGATTGTAGTTTTTGCAATGCTCTTTTAGTTCTGGAACTTACGCTAAGCTCGCAACCTCTATGTGAAACATCATGAGATAACTTGTCATGGAAAAAAATAAATCTCAAATTCTAAATCATCTAAGATACTATTGATATTGTACATGATCATTCCCAGTGGGCTGCAAAGTTTTGTATAACGTAAGGCAAAAGTAATGAAATATATCCAAATAACCTTCATGAACAAATTATAAGAACGTTAGAATGCACCCTGAGAAGAATGGTATACTTTGGCTTAGAGGTATTGATAAGAAGTTTGGATGTGTCATTCTAATGTGTGCTGAGATCACAAAAGTTTTATGTAGAGAGTGAACAATATCACTGTGTGATGTATTGAAATGTGTTCTAGGAACAGCAAGAATGAAAGAAGAGAGACAGGTTAGGAAATAACTGATGATCTGGAAAAGAGAAAATGTGGACTAGTATTGCCTGGTGATGGTTCAGATGGAGAGAAATAATTACATACAGAATATATTCTAGAGTTAGTATATGTAGACTTTTTCTGAAATATATCAGTGATCTGAGAAGAGAAAAGTTATATCTTACATTTTTTTAAAAAATTAAATTACTAAATGGTATCATTTACTCTCAAAGGGAAAACCAAATAGTTGAAGCTCGTGAGAAATAAACTGGGGTGTCAAGATTTCGCATAGGTCTTTTAGAAAAAGGGGCTAAATACTGAATTCTCCAATATTTACAATTCAGTAAAGGAAGGAGCCAGAAAAGGAGAATAAAAGTAATGAGAATTAGGTGAGAAGAATTTGGTTTCCTGGAATTAAAGTGAAAAGTTCTCAGAAGTGGCAGAATTGACTGTTTCTTGTCATTTTGTGTCAGTGAGTATTTCTTTGAAGTTGGAAAAAAGTACTGAGGCAAGGTTAAGCAGTATTCATAGAACAACTGCATTGAAAAATAGGAAAGAAAAAAAACATGAAATAGCTTTAACACTGGAAGCCAAATGGAAGGGCCAAGGGAACCAAGGAAGAATAGACTTTACTGAAAACAAATTAGGAGACAGATAGCTATGCCCTCCCCTTTGTGGCCCACCTACCAGTCATCCTCATTGGATAGATCCTATGTAGCCTGGCTGTTTCTAACCTCAAATTCTTGTCCCTTATGTTGCTGAGGCTACACTTGGCCACAGGAATGGGTTCTGCCTGGGTGATAACAGGGCAGAATGTCAAAGCTTTAAAAATCCAAGAGATATATTTAGTTATTATGAATAAGAAGAGTTAGCAAAGTATCTTGAATTTCACTATATTTTCTGAAATTATCTCCCAAATTTACTAATTGCCTCTAAACCTTTGTCTCAGAGTTTGCATTTATAGCACAAAATAAGGTGATGTGAGGATGATAAAATTAATGAATTGTAAATAAAAAACAAAAATTTAGAAAAATACCTATAGAATACGGTCAGAAGAAAACTAATATATTCATAATTGAAGTCTTGTAGACAAAATAATCCAAAATAATTCACCTTTACAGATCGTAGAATGATTTCTAAAACATTTCTAAATTTAAATTTCGATGTGAACAATAAATTCAAATGAATAAAATACAGCACATTCCCTCACCAAAATCTAGAGATTAATCTTATTTTGGGGTAATGATGACAAAATACTAGAGTGTCACTACACAACAACAAAAAAATAGCATACGATAGAGTGCAAAAATGATTTAGCAAGAATAAATGTATAAATACAAATAATTGCATTAAAATGTGAGGGAGAAGCATATGATGGTTTGGTTTATATATTTTCACTCATGATAAACACTCATTTTTGAGAAAATATATTAAAGAAATTGGAAAAGACTTTTTCTTCTTCTTTTTTTTTAAAGAAAAAACAGAGAGAAAGAGAGAGAAGCAATTTCTACTTAGTTTTTCATATGACTTTCATTTCTCAGACACTTCATTGTGTGTGTGATGCTGGGGTTTGAATTTGCATACTTGCACATGCCAGGCAAGCACTGTAACCACTGAGCCACCGCTCAGTGCCCTGAGACTAACTTCTTAGTCCATTTTGTGTTGCTACTACAGAATACCACAGAATGCCATAATTAATAAGAAAAAAATGTGTAACTAGTGGTTCTGAATGCTGGGAAGTGCAAGGGCAAAGTGCTGGAATCATCTCAGTATCAGGAGAAAGCCTTGCTATGTTATCCTCCACTCCCCAGTAGGGGAGAGGGTGACTGTATGCAGGAGAGGAAGAACTGCCAAATTCACTTTTATAACAACTCACTCTCACAATAACTATACATTTCCATAACACCATTGACTTATCCTAGAGGGCTTTCCCACTATGACCCACTTTCCCCTGTTAGACCCATCTCCCAACAGTGTTGCATTTGGCACTGTGTTTCAACACATGGACTCCAGGGGACACATTTGAACTAAATTCTTCTGTACGTTGCTCCCCAAATTCACGTCTTTCTCACAAAGAAAGTATATTATTTCAATTCCCATAGTCCCAAAACTCTCAACTCCTTCCAGCATCAGTTTAAAATCCAAAGTCTAGAATAAAACTTAAATCACTGAAAAGTGAGACTCAAAGCCTGGTTTATAGTGAGACCAATGTCTCTCCAGTTGTCTGCCTGTAAAATTTTGGAAATTTTGGAAAAACAGTGGTGGGATAGACCAATGATAGATATTCCCATTCTGAAAAGTAGAAATAGTCAAGAAATGGGGACTAGACCCCAAGTACATCCAAAACTGAACAGAGCAAACATGCCTAAACCTTAAATCTCAACAATAATCCTTCACTTTATTTGTAACCTCCTGGACCCGCACCTAAGGGTTTGAACCCTGAGAGCTTTGGACAGTCTATGAAGAACTCTCAGGCTGGAATCTTGTACCTGCAGTTCCCCTAGGCTGGTACTGCGTGCTGGTAAGCTCTACAATTTTGGGGATATCAGAGGTAGTCCCACTCCCACTGCTCCACTATACTTTGCCTTCGTGATAATCCTCTAGCTTCTCCAATATCACGTTTATGCTCAGCTTCACCTAAGAAGGGTTGGCTTTGGTGGCTCTATCCCTGCAACAAATATTTTTCCTGGGGTATCCAGATATTCTGTGTCATTGTTTGAAATCTCAGTAAAGGGATCCAAGTTCACACAGCTCTTAAATTCTGCATGCCTGAAGAATTAATACCAAGAGAACACCACCAGGACCTTGTGCATACAAGTTCCAAAGCAGCAGTCTGGGTAGCGCCTGGATCAATTTGAATCATGTCCTGGAGCAGCCCAGGAGTGCTGCACTGGGATACAAGGGAGGCCTGAGCAGCACAGCCATGAAGGGTACCTCAGCCCATCCCCTGAAATCATTTTGCCCTTCCAGGCTAGGGGCATGTGATGGCAATGGAAGTCTTGAAAATCTCTGAAATACCTTTGGGGTAATTTGCCCATTGTTTTGATGGGTAAAATCTTGGTATCTTAGATTTGTACTGATATCTTTAGCAAAACTTTGTTTAGTCACACCCTTAATGTTCTCTCTTTAACACAATTTTTAATTTTTACATGGCCAGACTGAGTTTTTCAAATTTTTTTGTTCTGCTTCTCGTAATTATAAAGTCCATCTTCAAAACACTTTTTTCCCTCTCTCATCTTTTTGTAAACAATTAAAAGGTAGCTACTAGCTCCTTCAATATTTTGCTTGGAAGTTTCTTCCACCAGATATCCTAGTTTACTACTCTAAATTCAACTTTCCATAAAGTTTTCAGGCACAGACACAATTCTAAAAGCTCTTTGTAAGTGAACAACAAGAGCAGTTATGGTTTGGATGAATGGTGTCTCCCAAGAGCTTGTGAAGGACAATCCAGGAAGACTGAGGTGAAATGATTGGGCCTTAACTCAGTCAGTGAGTGATCCCCCTGATGGAATTAATTGGCAGGTAGAGTGTGTGTGGAGGAGAGGGTTATTTGGGGGTGTTCCTTGCGGGTATATATTTTCTATCTAGTATGGAATTTCACTCTCTGCTCCCTGGAGCTATGTCTTCTGCCATGATGTTCAGCCTCACCTCAAACCCAGAGGAATGGAATCAGCCTTCTATGGACTAAGACTTCTAAAACCATGAACCTCTAAGTAAACTTTTCCTCCTAAAATTGTTCTTATCAAGTCTTGTAGTTGCAGCAGTGGAAAGCTGACCATAATAACAGTGTTCATATCAGTTTTCAATTCCTTGTTCTTCAATTCTAACTGTGATTTCATCAGCAAGGTCTTTACCATCAATGTTTCTACCAACCTTCTGACGGTTACTACTTTAATCTCTAAGGAGATCAAGACATTTTCTACATTTCTTTGTATCCTTTGAGCCCTCACTAGGTTCACCCTAATGCCCTATTCATGGTAATACAGAGTTTTTCTTGCCTGACCTTCAAACTCTCCCATTTTCAAGTATTATTATAGCAACATCCTACTTCAAAGTTCAAGTTTTCTGTTTTAGTCCACCTTGGGTTGTTATAAACAAATATAAACTGCTTAAATTACTTAAAGAAGTTTACTTGGCATATGTCTCTGAAGGTTAGGAAATCCAAGGATATCGCTATGTCTGGGCAGAATCAGATGAGGCTCTTCCTGCTGCACAATCCCATGGGGAAGGAAAGAAGGTGAGTGAGAATTTGTGAAAGAGAAAGTAAGAGGACCAGACTCATTTTTATGATGATCTACCTCACAGTAGCTACTCCACTTTCATGATAGCAACAGTAATACATTCATGAAGGCTCTGTCCTATGACCCAATCACCCCAAATTAGGCTCCACCTCCAAACAGCTTTCCATTGAGGGACAACTTTCCCACCCTTGAATACTGAAGGATATGCTCATACCACACCATTCTCTGTTTACTCATCATTCTTGCTCCAATCCATGTGTCACAGAATTATCTTGGTGAAATTTAATATACCGTATGGTTCAGGATGTCTTATTTTAATTTTTTTTAAGTATGTGTGTTTTGCCACAATATATTTTTTTAGAAAAAAAGAAAGGGAGGGTTTGGGGATTTAGCTCAGTGGCAGAGTGCTTGCCTAGCACACAAGGCCCTGAGTTTGGTCCTCAGCCCTGAAAAAAAAAAAAAAAAAAAAGAGGGAGAGAGAGAGAGGAAGAGAGAGTCAACTGTATTTCATTTTTGGTCTAGTTTTCATTGCTCTAACGCTGAGTTGTATACATGGTGTTGGGGTTTGAACCTGTGTCCATCCTCATGCCAGGCAAGCAGGATAAAACTGAGTCACTGTGATACCACTGAGCCACTATTCTAGCCCCTTATCCTAAAATTATTTTATCAATTTAAGGACATATAAATTCCTGCATTGGGTTTGAATAACACATCTGGAAAATTGCATCAATTTGTTTAGAATTATTATTTTAATATACATATTACTTTCACCAAAATCTTTAATAATGTTAACATAACATGTTTTCTAATTTTTAATGTCAACTTAAAACCTTATCCTAGATATCCTAGATTATTATGTCACCAAACTTCAATGTCAATTTCCTGACTCAGAAGACTAAAAACAGGTGAGAAGATTCCAGGCAGATGGCAGAGTAGGAAGCACCAGGAATATGTCTTCCCACCAAGATAAAAACTGCACTGGCAGAATCTTTCTTATGTAACTGTTTTGGAAATAAGATGCCCATTGAAGGCTTGCAACTTCTAAGGGGAGGTTTGGACAGTAAATTGTGGACAGTTTTAGTTGATTTAGCTCTTAACCAAACTGTCTGCCTGCTCATCCCTGGTCCTTATGACAGGGAGGTCTGCAAGCACTCCTGAGCACCTGGCAGGCAGCTTGCAGGAGCCAGTAAAGTCAATAAGGACTATGAACTCCTAACATCAGGGATCTGTGTATTAATTGCTGGTTTCTACTTACGCTGATGAAATGCAGAGTTAGGTAGCTGGGTTTTTTCTTTCTTTCTTTTTTTTTTTTTAATCTCTTACCTTCTATTATTTCAAGTCCCTTCCCATCCAGCTGGTATTGGAAGTTCAGGACACCATTTTCAATAATAGAGAGAATAATTAGGAGATAAGGAAAGAGAGGCTTGTTCAAAAATTAAAATAAAACTAGATTTAATGGACATGCCTACCCAATGACACTCTACTGGACCACACCATATACACATTGGTCTCAAGTACACAGGAAACAATTTCAAAGATACAATATATGTTTTGAGAGAAATTATATTTTAGTGAATTTTAAATGATGGATATATTTTCTCTAAAGGAAAATAACATGAAGTTAGAGATCAGAAACAAAACAAAAACTGGAAAATTCACAAATTTAAGGAAATTAAATATCTATCACATAAACAATGGATATTGCAAGGGAAATTAGAAAATACTTAGGAACAAAAATAAAAATACATAATAAAACTCATGTAATACAGAAAATGTTATGCTATCAAAGGAAGTTATAACTATAATGGATTATATTAAAAATGAGAGGGGTTGGGGATTTAGCTCAGTGGCAGAGCGCTTGCCTGGCATGTGCAAGGCTCCGAGTTTGGTCCTCAGCCTTTAAAAAAAAAGAGAGAGAGAAATCAACAATCTAATGAGAAATATAAAATATTTCTGAAAGAAATACAATCTAAGTTCATAGTTTGAAAGACTTAACATTGTTAAAATATCAGTACTACCCAATGCAATTTATATGTTTTCGTAGGAATAGGAAAATCCCTCCTACAATTAATTTGTAATCATAATGAGCACTGAATAATTCCTGAAAAGACGGGAGGATTCACATTTACAGATTTCAAATTTGCTGCAAAGCTGCAGTAATCAAAAAATGTAGTATGTGGTACTAGAATAAAGATGCATATGTGTGTATGTGTGTGTGTCTATGTGTGTGTGTGTGTGTGTGTGTATACATTTGTATGTATGTTTGGGTGGCATATGTTTGGGTGTAATACATTAGAGATCCCAGAAATTCTCTCATAAATAATCAAAGATTTTCAAAAGGATGAAAAAACCATTCAATAGGTGAAAGATACTCTTCAACAAGTAGTACTGAGAAATCTGGATATTTAAATGTAAAAGAGAGAAATTGGACTTTAACTGATTCTATATATAAAATTTAGCACAAAGCAATCAGATGTGGTAGGTCATACCTGTAAATTCAGGTACCTGGGAGGATGAATTAAGAAGATTGCAAGTTTGAGGCTAGCCTGGGCAATTTAGGAAGACAATATCTCAAAATAAAACATCAAAAGGGCTGAGGATATAGCTTAGGTGTAAGGAACACCTGGATTCAATCCTCAGTACTAGGGGAGCAACAGAAAGGAAGAAAAGAAAGAAGAAAAGGGAAGAAAAGGAGAAAAAATAGCTCAAAATGAATCAAAGTTTTATATGTAATAGCTAAAATTTCTACAGCTTTTAGAAGAACATGGCAAACATTTGAAGACATTGCATTTGTCAAAGACCTACTAAATATGGTAACAATGGCACAGACAACAGAAAAAAAATAACAAATGAGACTTCCTAAAAAATAAAAACTTCTTTGATTGAGGAACACTATTGGGGTGCAAAAGCAATACAGAAGATAAATTTTTTGACAATTATACAGCTCATAAATGATTAATCCTACAGTTTATAAAGAATGCTGAAAACTTGACAATGATCATAAAGCTAACAAAAACAATCTTAAAATGGGCAGTGGTCTTGAATACAGACCTTTCTCCAAACAAGATAAATGAATAGCCAATAATTGTATAAAAAATGCTCAAATACACTGACCATTAAGGCACTTCATACCCATTAGGTTGGCAACTTCCAAAAAAACTGTAAATGAAAAGTACTCGTGAGGATGTGGCGAAGGTGGACATTTCATACCCTTTTGATGGTTGGTGGGAATGTAAAATGGTACCACTACTGTGAAAAACAATATGATGGATCCTCAAACAAATTGAGAATAGATTTACTATATGATTCGTGATTTCACTTCTGCATATCACAAAAGGGTGGAAATCATGGTGTCAAAGAGATATGCACTATACACAAGAATCAAAGATGGAAGCAATCCAAGTTTTCACTGACAGATGAATGGTAAAATATGGTATGTATGAGTGCGCATGCACACACAGAAACATCATTAGTCTTTAGAAAAGAAAGAAATTTTGAAGTACTGATATAGGACTGCACAAAAGGGAGAGTAAGACCTTTGCATTTGCTGTTCTCTGATTGGAACACTCCCTTCTCTCAACTTGTTTTACCTTGCTAAACCCAACTCACACTTTGGGTAGTTGTTTAAATATTACTTTCTAAGAAAATCATCTCTTGAATCTCAGTGAACTCAGAGCTCTCTGTTATACATTCTTATATCAACATTTACTGAAAAATAATTGCTAAGTTTTAAATACATGCCTATTTCATTTTAGGTCTAAAGTTTGAATTCCTCAAATCATTAGTGACTGTAGCTGATTTATAAATGAAAGGATAGAGCTTAGTAAATAGCTAGTACTTACTCAAGAAAGGAGGAATGGGGAGAATTAGTTGAGTTAGGGAGTGGGTAAAGCACAGGAGAGGGGAATGTGTCACTGAAGACTATGTGATTCAGATATGAAAGTGATGACAAAAGAAAATGAGATTTTTATTGTGAGGATAATAGGAGGGCAAAGAATCATGAATAGGTTCTTTACTTGAAATCTCTAAAGATTGTATATCCTGAAATATGACATTATTAATTTTCATAATAAATCATATAATTGTAAATATAATTGTTAGTAATGGCCTTGACCATTTAATAAAATCTATAGCATTACTATTAAGCAGACAGCCTATAGAAAATACATAATTCTTAATCTCTTAACATATTTATCAATAAAACAATGATGTATGGAAAATGTACTGCTTTGTTATGCCAATATTCTAGGTTTAAATTTCATTTAAGATATATAATGTAGAAATAAAATGTCAATATTTTCATAAAATGAAATAAAATTTATATTTCTGAAATATGCATATTCACATGCGGATCTGCCAATATAATTTATGATAGGTTTTTCATTGTTGAGATTCACAATTTAAAATTTACTATAATTTATAACAATGAGTTCAATTTAACTATACACAGACAACATATTTAATTAAATCTTTATTAATTCCATATGCATTCTGAAAAGAATATAGATATAGTGCAGATAAAACACCATCATAGAGCTGAAGGAAAGAATGTACATTAAAAATGAAGTACCTGCTACTTTCAGAAATGTATATACACTGAAATATATTATTTAAATATAGGGCCTCAAGAATACATTATCTACGGTTTTATTTTTTGTATGTAGTAACTTTGTTTTTCTTTCTTTGTCTTTTTTTTTTTTTTTTTTTTTTTTTTTTTTTTTTTGGCCATAACAGTAGGACTTTTCTGTTTACAGAGGTGGAATTATTTGGGCTTTTGCAGCAATAAAATCTTATTTTATTGCCTATTTTATTTCACAATAATATTATTATGACTTGAAACCCTCTTGGCATTTTGTTAAGTAACAGAATGAATAAAATCATGTCAACTATTCTTATTATTATTATAAAATTCCAGTACTTGAAAGTTGTCAGTAAGGGACTCTAAAGCTCAAGGATTTTATAGCAGGAGAAACATAATCTTGCTCTTTAGCAGTATTTCAAATATAACCCAAGTCAGTAATGATCAAAATTACTAACAACCACAACAACAATTTTCCATAAGGAAAATATGCATGCAACTATAACTAAGACTATATAAAAACAATGTTGTGCAAAATGTTCCCAGGAATGCAACTAATTTTCTTCATTTATGTTACGTTGAAGATTTGTTGATAGTTTGTAAGTAAAAAGGTTACCCAAGTTATGTGTTAAGTGAATTTAAAAAAATGGTTATTTTAAATACATGCTCAGTGTAAGTCAATCATTTTCTACCCACTACTTCTAGGTCCCAGCATATTCTAAAGTTTTCAGGATGTTTGTGATAAGAAGAGAGATGACAGTCTAAGATTTTAATAAATATAATCTGTTTACATATTCTAGCATGTCACCTCATACCTAGTAAGCAGATAGTAGCTGTTCATTATTAATGGTGATGGCTCATTATTAATGGTAATTCCTTGCTCTTTCATGCACTTGGTCATATTGCCTGGGGCAAGAATGTGCTCAGATTAGTCTTATTTACAAAATGGTTTCAAAGTGTGCTTTGGTACTTAAATATTATCAGCCCCTCTTGAATATGGTCATTAAACTAATGAACAATAGCCAAGAGGAAATTAAATACACTTTATTAATACTTGTGCCTGCAAGCACCCCATTGCTCCCCTAATATAGCACTTCTTAGTTAAGTCTTTTAGGAACTTATGATATAAGAACTTCTCCCTCAACTAGAGATGACTATGTCTAAGGACACCCTAAGCTTCTTATTTCACTAGCTGCATGGAGAATGATGACAAATGAACTATCCTGAGAGACCAACCAAAACTTGTTTTAAGTCAGAATGAGAACATGCCTGGGATAAAGAGAGAAGTGGATGTCCCTTCTTAAGGAACAACACCATTGCCCTCTCTTAAACCTGGCCCACAGAATGTGTGGGGCTTGATTAATGAGATGAGTAAGTCTTCCTTCTGGAAAAGAAGCACAGGATTGATGTGAACCTGGTTTTCAAGGAAGGAACCAGTACGTGTTGAGGCCTATAGTTACTGTATGCACAATCTATTCACAGAAAAAGAAGTTATCTTATATTTTAGTTCCATGTAATAGGTGTAAG